>SJXQ01008280.1:144317-164966 GCA_006408695.1 Aepyceros melampus | reverse complement strand
AAGATAAATGGAAGAGAACAGTTTTCCCATGAACAGAAAGGGCTAGCAAAGAACCAGAAATTACAGAATCACAAAACCATATCAGGGTTCATCCTGTGAAACAAAGACGTCTGTGGATAGACGTCCAGTTGGTTCTTCAAAGCACTTGGATTTTGTTAACATGGATGGTAGCGACGTTCTTGGATTCCTCAGTGCTTATGAAGCCTGAGCTGTTAGATTTCCTTCACTGACTCTGTTGTATTGTACCTGTATACCTATTGGGGTTGAAAACTGGATATATTGTGTGAAATTGTATATTTTTTGCTTTCAACCTATGTACAATTAATTGGGTTTCTCTCTGCAGTAACTGATTCTGGAATAAACACTTGAGGAGTGTCTGAGTGTGGAGAGTGTGTGAACCAGACACTGACTCCCCAGTCAGGGGCCTGCGTGTGCCCTCGCTCGTGCTTTCAGAGCCAGCACAGCCCCAGAGGGCCATCTTTGCCTGAAGCCTTCTGTGGGCTGGGGATGCCAGGAGTCAGGGTGGGCTCTTCTTGCCTCAAAAGCCACCTCTCTGGCTAAAACGAAGGCACTCCTTGGCCGGGGGACCCAGTATTCTCAGATGTGGTATCAGGTCCTACCTGCAGCTGACCTTTGGTTATGGCCACTTTCCGTGAGAGGAAAGTAGGACGAGGGTTTGTTTTCCTTCGTTATAACTCAAATTATACAAGCAGTCAGAGGCAGCCCCACAGTCGGGCTAGGGTGGGGTGCAGGGGCTGTCTGCTAGTGAGCAATGCTGTTCTGGCATGAGGAGGGGGGTAGACTAGGTCCAGGTTTGCACCACACCCAGCAGCTGCCCTCCAGGAGTGCTGTTGCCTGAGTTCTGGTGTCATGGGTACCTCCTGTGGGCTCTGATCATGTCGTGTGTGTGTGTTGGCCATACTGGTAAGTAGCTGCTCCTGTGCCCTTGCCCTGGACCAGTTTTCTGAGTCCAGATATCTCAGCTCCATTTCTGCCTGGCCTCAGCTTGGGCCAGTTGTAGCCAGTGTACATCTGGTCCTTCGCAGCTCTGCTGGAGTGAGGATTGGAGCTCATGCTCTACTCACACATCAGTTTGCTGCTGGCCTTGGGTGTGGAGCAAGGGCACTGCCTGTCTGAAGGCTCTTAAGCTCTGCCACTGACTTAAAGGTGTTCTGTGGCCTCACCTGCTGGCCCAAAGCTGAGCAACAGAAGCCTCTGGACGCACCGCCTGCAGTGAGACCTCAGGTCTTCACTCACAGTCTAGTCAGATGCATTAGGCTAGGGGACTCCAGCTCAGGCAGGCAACTCACATGCTTGAGGCCACTTGGCCACCAAATGTTCCCACCTCAGGCCCAACTTTGGCACTTACACGCCACCTCCTTCCACACAGGCAGTGGCCTTGCTCCTGATCAGTAAAGCAAGCAGTCTGTCTAAAGCAAGTGAACCCTCAACTCATGTTAATGGAAGGTAGAGGACATGGCATCAAATTTGGGCAGAGGCCCCTGGACTTTCTGAATAAAGATAAATCATGTGTTTGGGGATTTTTTTTTTTGTCTTTGGTGTTTTTGAGTCATAGGTGTACTATATTGGATAAAGAACCAGGCACTCATTGAAGGCTGCTACTTACGAAGCTATGAAAAGCCTGGCTTTTTAATTGAGAAAAACAGTATCTTCTTTTCCATGTCCCTGTAAGAACTGCTCCACATTAGTTTTATGTGGACATTTTCCAAGACCTTGATGAAAGAACTTGTAAGCACAGTTCTAAGGGTGAAGGGGAATTACTCTTAGTGAGTCATGCAAGTAGTGAATTGTATGAGACATACAGTACTAGTATTTCTAAAGCTACTCTGAAGCTGCAAAAAACCTCGGTTTATTCAAGGAAAAACTATCTTCCTGCCTCCTTGTAAAGACTTGCTTTTAAATCAGATCTATATAGACGTTTCTTACACGCTGCATGAAAAATTTGAGGCATGATGTTCTTCCCTATGACAGTAGCCACCCAGGTGTCCAGTGGGCAGTACCTGAAAGGACCCTTTTCTGTGTTTGTATGAAGATAAACAGCCTGCACTGAAGGCTTGTCAGTGGAGAAGGTTAATTGTCCTGACATGGGATTCTAGAGGTTAGAGTGCATGATGAGCCATCTCAGGACAAGGGTATTAGCTCCTTTGGTCTCTCTTTTATTTTACTTTTTATTTTTTTGGCCACATGGCACAACCTGTGGGATCCTAGTTCCCCAACCATGGAATCGAACCTGGGCCCTTGGCAGTGAAAATGCAGAGTCCCAGCAGCTGGACTGCTGGGGAATTCCCCTGGTCTCCTTTAAAAAAAAAAAAAAAAAGCCAAACTGGGCAAGGAGGACATTAAAAAGAACAAAGACATCCCTAATGTGGCTTCTGGGGGAAGGGGAGCACTGGCGATCAGATGGACCAGGGTCTCAGAGTTGCTGCCTGTCCTGTGCGAGATCGTGTCCCCATGTCCCACTGCCTGGGACACAAGAGGGGAAGACAAAAATGGCCACAGGCAAAACAGGTTCTACCGAGATTTGAACTCGGATCGCTGGATTCAAAGTCCAGAGTGCTAACCATTACACCATAGAACCACATGCCATTATGTCTCCTTGCAGGTCACTCTTGGCTTAAGTGCCCCTGGGATGGGACAAGAGGGGTACACAGGTCCCACTAAGATTTTGACATATCTCTGGATTCAGAGTCCAGAGCGCTAATGGTGACACCATAGAACTAGCTGCCACCCCTGGACACCAGGGTCCACATCCCAACCTTGTCCCACAGCTGGGGACCCAAAAGCCATACAGCAGGCAAAAATGTGAGCTCATAGCAGAGGATGGTTTCGATCCATCAACCTCTGGGTTATGGGCCCAGCACGCTCCCGCTGCGCCACTCTGCTGTAATGTATTCCTTTCAGGAGTCTGTCTCTGACTACCCCAAGCTTCCCTGGGCACAGAGCAGAGGAAACCGGACTTGGGGAAGGACCCTCTTGCCAGTGCCCATTTATGAATAAAGTGGATTTTTGCTCTCCCTCTCTCAACTGCTTACCCAGAGAAATTTTTCCTTTTCTGTGTTTAGTAAAAGTCAAACAGCACAGTCTTTACCCAGAGTGTCCTTGGACAATGGTAGCAGGATCTGTATTGCAGTGATGCTGGCTGGATTTCAGAAAAGGGCAAAAGCAGCATTTCTCTCCATCATTTGAAAGATTCCTAATCTATCCAATTGTCAGTAACTTTCCTTTAATCTAGTTTCTTCTCTTGACCTACTTCTTCCCCCACAGCCAAGGAAGCTGTTTCTTTCATATGAAACTGCAAAGTGTTACAAAATCTTGCTGTTCAGCTTTCTAATTCGAAGGAAAACATTAAAAATAACTTTGCATTTCAAAGAGGTAAAAATTGTTCTCCCAAGAATATTCTGAATATAAATCCTTTGGTGGGGGGAAATCTTTGAATTTGTGTTGAAACTTTTCATGTGAAAACTGACCACGAAGCTTACTGTTGCAGATAGTAAGCTGTCTCCTTTCTCACACCAATAGAATCATCAGGAAAAAGAAATACAAAGACTGAAACTACTGGAATTCTATGGCCAGACTCTGAGCACCACACCAATCAAAGGATTGGAACTATTTTTTTTAACTTCTTATTTTTATATTAGAGTATAGTGCTAGTTTCAGGTATACCTCAAAGTGATTCTTTTATACATAGTCATGTACTATTCTTTTCCAAATTCTTTTCTCATTTAAGTTGTTACATAATATCGAGCAGAGTTCCTGAGCTATACAGTAGTAAGTCCTTGTTGGTTATCCCTTTTAAATATAGCAGTGTGTACATGTCAATCCCTAACTCCCTAAATATCCCTCCCCTGTCCCTTCTCCTCTGGTAACCATAAATTCATTCATTCATTCTATGTCTATTTCTGCTTTATTGACTATGCCAAAGCCTTTGACCGTGTGGATCACAACAAACTGTGGAAAATTCTGAAAGAGATGGGAATACCAGACCACCTGACCTGCCTCTTGAGAAATCTGTATGCAGGTCAGGAAGCAACAGTTAGAACTGGACATGGAACAACAGACTGGTTCCAAATAGGAAAAGGAGTACGTCAAGGCTGTATATTGTCACCCTGCTTATTTAACTTATATGCAGAGTACATCATGAGAAATGCTGGACTGGAAGAAACACAAGCTGGAATCAAGATTGCTGGGAGAAATATCAATAATCTCAGATATGCAGATGACACCACCCTTATGGCAGAAAGTGAGGAGGAGCTAAAAAGCCTCTTGTTGAAAGTGAAAGAGGAGAGTGGAAAAGTTGGCTTGAAGCTCAACATTCAGAAAACGAAGATCATGGCATCTGGCCCCATCACTTCATGGGAAATAGATGGGGAAACAGTAGAAACAGTGTCAGACTTTGTTTTTTTGGGCTCCAAAATCACTGCAGATGGTGACTGCAGCCATGAAATTAAAAGGCGCTTACTCCTTGGAAGAAAAGTTATGACCAACCTAGATAGTATATTCAAAAGCAGAGACATTACTTTGCCGACTAAGGTCCGTCTAGTCAAGGCTATGGTTTTTCCTGTGGTCATGTATGGATGTGAGAGTTGGACTGTGAAGAAGGCTGAGCGCCGAAGAATTGATGCTTTTGAACTGTGGTGTTGGAGAAGACTCTTGAGAGTCCCTTGGACTGCAAGGAGATCCAACCAGTCCATTCTGAAGGAGATCAACCCTGGGATTTCTTTGGAAGGAATGATGCTAAAACTGAAGCTCCAGTACTTTGGCCACCTTATGCGAAGAGTTGACTCATTGGAAAAGACCCTGATGCTGGGAGGGATTGGGGGCAGGAGGAGAAAGGGACGACAGAGGATGAGATGGCTGGATGGCATCACGGCCTCAATGGACGTGAGTCTGAGTGAACTCCGGGAGTTGGTGATGGACAGGGAGGCCTGGCGTACTGGGATTCATGGGGTCGCAAAGAGTCGGACACGACTGCGCGACTGAACTGAACTGATGTCTGTGAGTCTGTGTCTGTCTTGTAAATAAGTTCATTTGTATCATTTTTTAGCTTCCAAAGGGATATCACGCCCAAGATGTCTAGGATATTATTTGAGCTTGATAAATATAACTACATAGGTACATCCGGAGGGCAAAAGGTAGCCACCGGGAGAAAACAAAGGGAACGCCTCTGGGCCGCACATCTCATCAATGCCGGGGGCAGGGCTTAGACAAAACCAGTTTGGAGGATTCGGGTCAAAGAGCTTTCTGATGATGTGTGCGGAGGGACTTCTCTGAACAGGTGCAGAATTTGAAAAGATTCATGTTCCACGCGAAACCTCTTCCAAAGGTGTCCACTGTGGGAAAAGCTGACCCAGGTTGCCTAGCTAATCTGCAGATGTCTGTCAAACTCTTTTCAGCCATCCTGCTGATGTTTCACCGTCGGACTGAACTGGCTGTGGCGACAGGGAAGGAGACAACATGCAGCCTCCCACCAAGCTTGCCTTGGCTGACCCCCACGTACAGTTATAGTGACCAAGCCTCCATCCCAATATCGGTTGCCGATAGAGCGGGCAGCCAGCCACCTGAGAGCCAGGCCACGTCGGAACAGACCCTAAGTCCGCGCGTGGACTTAATCTGCTTTCCCTTCGGGACCGCCAGTCTTCACCACACTCTACACAACACCGCTCCCGGCAAACCAGGGGGCTTTACAGTGACAGGATTCTGCTCTTGGGAAAGGATTTCTCCTTTCAGTACCTCATCGCCCAGAGGCAGTACCCTAGAAAGGCGAGACAGCGCCTGTGTCTTTCCTCAGCACACCCGAGAAGTGAGAGCGGAGGAGCAAAGCGAAGGAGCTCTCTGTTCCCGCTCGGGAGGAGGCCGCCTCGCTTTCGGCCTAAAGCTCTGTCGATCCGGGACCCTGGGCCCACGGGCAAGCCCGGCACCCGCTCCACTTGTCGGCGACTGAAGCGGCACACAACCTCCGCCCGCCCGCCCGCGGAGTCAGCCGGGAACTCGCCGGGTCCCGGCAGAACCAGGTTCCTCCCTCACGGCGGCGCCGGCGGTCATGTGGGCGTGGTCACGTGGCCTGGCAGTCACGTGTCCTGAGGACGTCTGCGTGCGACGTCCGTCCGCGTTCCCGCGCTCCCCAGTGGGATGTGTGCGTTTCGCACCTTGCGGCGTGGGTAAGGGTACCCTGAGTGCCGCACGTTACACAGCGTGCCCTCCGGAGCTGCCCCTGTGCGGGGCCACGCTGACAGACGCCCTGGCCGTTTAGACCCTGCGCGCCCCGGATCAGGCTCCAGGTGTCCCGCCCTCCGCAGGGCCCAGGATGGGTGGGGTCTCCAGTTAATGCAGTTTGGAGCTCCTTTTTAACAAGAATGCGAAATTAGATGTGAAGGTGAATGTTGATTAGAATAAGAAAAGTCAATTATACACAGCTGACTAATATCACAGACTTAAAGCAAAGCACAAAGCTTTTCTCTAGTTAACTGCCTAACACCCCTCTTTTTTTTTTTCCAATTTTTAAAATGCAGACCTTAATTATCCTTCATATGAGAATGATTTGGTAATACTGTTTGTACAGGGTAAAACAGGAAGATAATTCACTTTTGAGCGGGGTTAATCAAATTTTGCTCTTAGTAGTAGTTTGGAAAAGGTTGTTAGCCTTGCGTTCCTTTGGTAATGTTACTATTCTTTTAGGGTTGCCCTCAGATTTGGCCAAACCTATCCTGTGTCTGGTACTCTTGCCTGGAAAATTCCATGGATGGAGGAGCCTGGTAGGCTGCAGTCCATGGGGTCGCTGGGAGTCGGACATGACTGAGCGACTTAGCAGCAGCAGCAGCATCCTGTGTCTGGAGCCAATGATCCACCTCTAATCCGTGGTGGCCTGACAGGGGCTTGTTAGGAGCTTTGTGTCATGTATTCCATGATCTGTATTTCATATCAGATCAGGAAGAAATGGAAAACGCTTTCCATGTTTGCTTTACTCATCTAAACTAATTGGATCAAGTGTGTTTCTGCCCTCCTTGCAGAAGGAGCCTACTCTGTTAATGTGATTCGTGTGTGGCCTAACATGGACTTCCCACGTGACTCAGTGATAAAGAATCTGCCTGCCAATCCAGGAGACAACAGGAGAGGAGGGTTTGATCCCTGGGTGGGGAAGATCTCCTAGAGGAAGAAATGGCAACCCACTCCAGTACTCTTGCCTGGAAAATTCCATGGACAGAGGAGCCTGGCTAGCTGCAGTTCATGGGGTTGCAGAGTCAGACACAGTATTCAAATAAGCATGCTTATAGGCTGTGTGCAGTCCATGAGTTTTGATGGTTCTAAAGATATTCACTGGATCATGGAAAAAGCAAGAGAGTTCCAGAAAAACATCTATTTCTGCTTTATTGACTATGCCAAAGCCTTTGACTGTGTGGATCACAACAAACTGTGGAAAATTCTGAAAGAGATGGGAATACCAGACCACCTGACCTGCCTCTTGAGAAATCTGTATGCAGGTCAGGAAGCAACAGTTAGAACTGGACATGGAACAACAGACTGGTTCCAAATAGGAAAAGGAGTACGTCAAGGCTGTATATTGTCACCCTGCTTATTTAACTTATATGCAGAGTACATCATGAGAAATGCTGGACTGGAAGAAACACAAGCTGGAATCAAGATTGCTGGGAGAAATATCAATAATCTCAGATATGCAGATGACACCACCCTTATGGCAGAAAGTGAGGAGGAGCTAAAAAGCCTCTTGTTGAAAGTGAAAGAGGAGAGTGGAAAAGTTGGCTTGAAGCTCAACATTCAGAAAACGAAGATCATGGCATCTGGCCCCATCACTTCATGGGAAATAGATGGGGAAACAGTAGAAACAGTGTCAGACTTTGTTTTTTTGGGCTCCAAAATCACTGCAGATGGTGACTGCAGCCATGAAATTAAAAGGCGCTTACTCCTTGGAAGAAAAGTTATGACCAACCTAGATAGTATATTCAAAAGCAGAGACATTACTTTGCCGACTAAGGTCCGTCTAGTCAAGGCTATGGTTTCTCCTGTGGTCATGTATGGATGTGAGAGTTGGACTGTGAAGAAGGCTGAGCGCCGAAGAATTGATGCTTTTGAACTGTGGTGTTGGAGAAGACTCTTGAGAGTCCCTTGGACTGCAAGGAGATCCAACCAGTCCATTCTGAAGGAGATCAACCCTGGGATTTCTTTGGAAGGAATGATGCTAAAACTGAAGCTCCAGTACTTTGGCCACCTTATGTGAAGAGTTGACTCATTGGAAAAGACCTTGATGCTGGGAGGGATTGGGGGCAAGAGGAGAAGGGGACGACCGAGGATGAGATGGCTGGATGGCATCATGGACTCAATGGACGTGACTCTGAGTGAACTCCAGGAGTTGGTGATGGACAGGGAGGCCTGGCGTACTGCGATTCATGGGATCGCAAAGAGTCGGACACGACTGAGCGACTGAACTGAACTGAACTAAAGATATTCACTAAAACGAAAGTCTGATGTAAGTGATATCTGTCTTGTGGAAAACTGTAATGCAAAACAATACAGGCAATGTTTAGTCTTGGAATAGGCTAGCCAATATCATGTAACAGAGTTCCTGTTAAAAAATAACTTTCAAAATATTTCAAGAAGCATCTTTTTTGTCCATTGTACCTTGATTCTTTGTAAATGGGATTACAATTTTGAAAAAATGGATTTTTCATTAAACAGAGTTGAGGGAATTATTGTTCATTCTAACAGGTTTAGTGAAGCATCACAGTGATCTATGAAGTATATTCATTGGGGCCACCTGGTGTGTCCTGCTGACTGGAGGGTTGTGGTTTTCCTTTCTGTTACCATCATCTTCCTGCTTTCTTTTTTCCCTTCTGGTTTTTTTTTTTGCTTCCTGTTAAGAAATGTTCTGACTCTCATAATACCTTTCATCTGTGTTGTCATTTTTATTACCCATATTTTCTTGGCTATCATGATTCTTCCATGATTTTTGTCATTACAGTTTTTAGTTTCCATTGTTTTATGCTGCTGCTGCTGCTGCTAAGTCGCTTCAGTCGTGTCCAACTCTGTGCGACCCCATAGATGGCAGCCCACCAGGTTCCTCCACCCATGGGATTTTCCAGGCAAGAGTACTGGAGTCGGGTGCCATTGCCTTCTCCGCCATTGTGGTATACTTTTTGATATTTTGGAGTTTCTGCCAGACTTCTTCTTTTAGTTCCCCCTCCCCCCACCTTTTTCCTTCTTTCCAGTAAGATACTTCCATTTCAGTTTTGATATGATCGGTAATTCTTTAAGAGTATACGAAGTTAATCTGAATTTAAGGCAACTACAAGTACAACTCAAATACATTTCTTATTGCCCCTACAAGTACTGAGCTTCATGACTATGTAATGAAATAATCATATACCACATCCGTGATTTAGTGGTGAATGAGTAAGGAGTTCCACCACAGGAAAATGAATTTCTTCAGGCCCTTTTGCTGTGTCATATGAAGGTTGAAATGAGTTCATACTGATGTTTCCAGCTCTAGTCCGGAAACACGTGGTTTCCTCCAGCCCCTCCTTACTTCTCTGTAGCTCACTATCCAACATGAGAAATCTTCTTTGCCCACTTTTAACAACTGTGGTGTTTGATTTGTTAGAGGCAGGGTTTGTGTCGCTTCTTTTTATTTCCTAAATGAAGCACAGTGTCTCCTGTGGCTGTAGCTCTGCATTGATGTTGAATTGACATATTTAACTTTGATTTTTGCCATCAGAATTCTCTACAGAAGAGTTGCATCAGCTTCCATGCTCATGTTCTGGCTGCCTGCTTCCTCTCAATTTCTTATCCCTAACCCAGGGCCAGCAGGATAAGGGACGGTTTTTATCTTGGTCCTCTGTGTTTCAATCCATAGGCTCAGAGAAGTTTTCCGCCTGGGCCAGTGGACAATAACTGATTGGAATATAATCATTCACTCATTATGTCACTTTCCCAAACTTACTCTGCATCAGGCCAGCACTAATCAGGAACTCCACCTCCAAGCTCAGAGTCCTGTTGGGATAATGTGCATAATGACTGTCCCAGACTGTGAGCTGGAAGCCAGGAGGGTACAAAGCAGGTCCAAGGGAGGAGGCAGTTCTCACGGTGTGGCAGGTGGCTGGGCTGGCTGATGGAGGCGCCATGGGAGCTGGGTCTTCCATTCAGGTGGCTTGGTTAGCATGTGAGGGGAGGGGAACCCAGGGAAGGGAGCTGACTATGTGTGAGGGAATTGTGGTTGCTGGTCCAGGTGAGGAGTGCTGAATCAAGGCTGCCTCCCTTTCCTGGCCTGATGAAGGCAGGG
Organism: Aepyceros melampus; assembly: GCA_006408695.1. Classification (NCBI taxonomy): domain Eukaryota; kingdom Metazoa; phylum Chordata; class Mammalia; order Artiodactyla; family Bovidae; genus Aepyceros; species Aepyceros melampus. The sequence goes on along the minus strand of SJXQ01008280.1, from coordinate 154,654 downwards.
CCTGTGTCCCCTTTGCTCTCTGTGCGCCAGGGCATCCAGCACTGGGCCCAGCATGAGGAATGTTTGATGAGTGGACAAGCTAGTGAATGAATGAATGAAAAAATGAATGCATGAATGGGGATGAGTAGCCCATCAATCAAAATTTCCCCAGAGGTTTAGAGCTCAGGCAATGAGAGGACCAGGGATGCTTAGACAAACACAGAAGCTACAGCCAGGTGGAGTAGGGCTGGAGCTGGGGCCCCTGGGTCAAGGCAATAGAAGCTCCTTTATTCAGAAACAGCCTTTAGCTATTGAATTTTCTGTCCTACTGTGTTTTGCATGTTTCCATGTTTCTTGACTGGAGATGATGCTAAGGCCACTGACCTGGCTGGCCCTGGGACACTGGTCACTACAAGGGGCACGTGCCTCATACCTTCAACTCCTGCTTCCAGGCCGTCCCTGGTGTTCTTCTCAAACTTAGGTAAATATGGCTTTGAACACAGAGGCATAGGGGACAAGCCTGTGCAGGGCCACCTGCCCCAGGGCACATTCTAAGGGAGGGCTGCCTTTCCGGGACCATTGCCTTAATCCAGGAGGTAAGTACTGTACACATAGCCAAATATGTAATGGTTTCTATGATACCTGTGAAGAATTACATAGGGACACACCCACAGACCCGCTTTCTGCCCTCAGGTGTGCAGAGTGATCCTGCCTCCCCCAGTTTCCAGATCACCTAAGGGAGGTCTTTGGAGAAGAGATTTTGGTGGAGGAGGATTAGAAACACACTTTCAGGTCCAGTTAATATCAATAAATTCAAGGGTATTTTCAGAATTTTCTTTTTTTAATTGGTATTATAAGATTTATTTCTGAAGCTCTCATTCTTTTAAAGAATGCAATTCAACTAGGAACGTGTTTATTTTTCACCTATAAAATTCAATTTCTAAAAATTAGGTGGAGTTTATAACATTTTACCAATTTTTAAGTGCTCTAATGAAAATGTAATTTGAAATTGCAATTACATTAGTGAGACATGTGGGACTTCTGTAGTGGTCCAGTGGTTAAGACTCTGAGCTTCCAATGCAGGGGTCGTGGGTTCAGTCCCTGGTTGGTAAACTAAGATCCCACATGCTATGCAGTGTGGCCAAAAGTTGTTAAAAAAAAGTGAGACATATTTATTATTTTTTTTTTATTAGGGAAAAGGGTAGAATCCTAATAAGTGGAAGTAGCTCATGTGAGCAGCTGACTGAGTGTTGTTCTGGGCCTTTCCTGGTGAGTAAGGGGTAGATCAGCCCTATGGGGTACACACATCCCCATTACCACACCTGGGCAGAGTCACCCCTTCATTTCTTTAATGTGTGGGTGTCCTAGTATATTCAGCCGGCTGCCACTGATGTACGTAACAAAACTGTGTGAATTTCCATTTTGAACCCTGCAGGAATCAACCAAGCACAACTGTGCTGGTAACGTAAATTCTTGCACCTGGAATGTCCAGGTCTGAAGACACCACACTTCAAGCTTTGCTCTATTTGAATGACCTTTCTGTGCAAACTCAAAACACTTTCCACAAAATGCTGATACAAGGAAGCACAAAAGGTCTCAAGAGAGCCTGCAGCACCTCCCTGGAATCTGGGAGGCACCCTGTCCCGCTGTGCTCAGCCCTCCATTTGTTTCTTACTTGCCTGTTGAAGGCGCTTGGGTTGCTTGAGCCTGACTTTCCTGGTGGCTCAGACGGTAAAGTGTCTGCCTACAATGTGGGAGACCTGAGTTCAGTCCCTGGGTTGGGAAGATCTGGAGAAAGAAATGGCAACCCACTCCAGTGTTCTTGCCTGGAAAATCCCATGGACAGAGGAGGAACCAGGAGGAACCTGGTAGGCTACAGTCCATGGGGTCACAAAGAGTCAGACATGACTGAGCAACTTCACTTTCACTGGTTATTATGAATAGAGCTGTTATGAACATTCTTAAATAAGCAATTTTGCAGGCATCTGCTTTCTTCTGTCTTGTGTAAATACCTAGGGGTGGAATGGCTAGAGCTACACTTATGTGGTAGGGGTCTGTGGTGTGTGTGTATAGGACTTTATGTATTAATAAGGATTAATAATTAATACATAAAGTATTAATATAGCCCCACCAATTTCCAAAGCACCTAAAGGAGGTCTTTGGAGAAGAGCTTTTGGAGTTGAGGATTGGAAACATACTTTCCAGCCCCGTTAATATCAGTAAATTTAAGGGTATTTTCAGTATTTTTTAAATTGGTATTATAAGATTTATCTCTGAAGCTTTTGATGATGAATGAAATTCAACTAAGAATGTATTATTCACCTATAAAACTCATTCTTTCCAAAAATCAAATGGAGTTTAAAACATTTCACCAATTTTTAAGTGATCTACTTATGTTTTCCAACCTTAATTGTATTTTAAAATTGTCATTACGAAAGTGAGACATGTGGGACTTCCCTAGTGGTCCAGTGGTTGAGACTCTGAGCTTCCAATGCAGGGGGCGTGGGCACTTTATCATTCTTTATCATTCATTCTCTTCTCTGGTGGCTCAGATGGTAAAGAATGTGCCTGCAATGCAGGAGACCCAGGTTCAATCTCGGGTGTGATGGGGAAAAAAAAAGTTAAAAAGGTGAGACATGTTTATTATTCTTTTTATTATGGAAAAGGGCAGAATCCTAGTAAGTGGGAATAACTCATGTGAACAGCTGAGTGAGTGTTGTTCTGGGCCTTTCCCTGTGATCAGGAAGGAAGATCAGGTTAGGAAGATCCCCTGGAGAAGGGAATGGCAACCCACTCCAGTATTATTGCCTGGAGAATTCCATGGACAGGCCTGTAGCCCACAGGGTCACAAAGAGTCAGATACAACTGAGTGACTAACATTTTCTTCTTCACTTTATAATTCTTTATCATTCATTCTCTAATTATTAATCAATACTTTATGTATTAATAAGGAAAATGATCAGGGTTGATCTTCTGCCTACTCACCAGGAAAGGCCCAGAACAACACTCACTCAGAATGTTCCCACTGCTTAGGATTCTGCCCTCTACCATAATAAAAAACAGTAATAAACCTGTCTCATTTTTTAAAAACTTGTTTTTTGGCCACTCCGTGTGGCATGTGGGATCTTAGTTTCTAACCAGGGATTGGATCTGTGCCCCTTGCATTGGAAACTCAAAGTCTTAATGTAATAAGAAGCTGCCAGATATTTTGCAGTGGTGGTGTATGGACATGAGAGTTGGACTGTAAAGAAGGCTGAGCGCCAAAGAATTGATGCTTTTGAACTGTGGTGTTGGAGAAGACTCTTGAGAGTCCCTTGGAATACAAGGATATCCAACCAGTCCATTCTGAAGGAGATCTGCCCTGGGATTACTTTGGAAGGAATGATGCTGAAGCTGAAGCTCCAGTACTTTGGCCACCTCATGCGAAGAGTTGACTCATTGGAAAAGACTGATGCTGGGAGGGATTGGGGGCAGGAGAAGGGGACGACAGAGGATGAGATGGCTGGATGGCATCACGGACTCGATGGGCGTGAGTCTGAGTGAACTCTGGGAGTTGGTGATGGACAGGGAGGCCTGGCGTGCTGCAATTCATGGGGTTGCAAAGAGTCAGACACGACTGAGCGACTGAACTGAACTGAACTTAACCACCTTATATTACCACTGACAATGTAGGAGAGTTTGCATTGCTTCACATCATTGCCTACACTTGGTAAGGTTGGTTTTACTAATTTTCGCCATTCTTCCAGTATTCTTACGGTTTTAATTTGCATTTCCCTGATGACTAATGATATCAAACATCTCTCCTTGAGTATATGGATCATTCGTATATCTTCTCTTGTGAAGTAGCTGTTCAAGACTCTTGCCTATTTATTTTTTCATAACTTTTATCTAGTTTTTTCCTTTTATGATTTTCACTTTTGGGGTCCTGCAACCCAAAAGACACAAGGATAGTTTCCTGTTTCCTTTTCAGAAGCTTGATAGTTTCAGCTATTATATACAGCTCTATGATCTATCTCAAATTAATTTTTCTGTATGGTGAAAGATACAGATTTCTCATTTGTGCTTATTATGATTATTCAGACATCCTGTTATTCCAGCAGTTTATTGAGTAGACTTCCTAAAGAAAAACTTTCTCTATACACTTCTGACACCAGATGTGTGGATTTTCCATAACAAGCAATTTCCAGTTCTCTGTGGACGCCAGGTGGGCTACCTACAATTTAATTAGTTCTCACAGGAACTACCTGGAGTTACTGCAGACCCCACAGGTTGAGGTCCCCATCCTACAAGATTGTCCCCACTTCAGACACCAATTGTAAGTAGTAGATCTGCAGGGTACCCATACTTAAAACACTTCTATCCCACGTGGCTACAAACAGGCGTTCCCACGAGCCCCTCAGGTTGAGTAATTTGGTAAAATGGCTCACAAAACCCAGGGAAATAGTTATGTTGATGGACTTATTATAGAGGACATTCTAAAAGATATAGCTCAACAGCCAGATGAGGAGATACAAGGGATATAGCCCAGAAGGGTCTTCAATGGAGCTTCTGCCCGTGTGGGATCAGAGTACCCCTCTCCTGGCACATGTGTGTGTTCACTGACCTGGGAGCTCTCTGAATCCCATAATTTAGAGACTTTTATGGAAGTTTCATCATATAATCATCTTTGATTAACAATCTTCAGTCCCTCTCCCAGAGGACAGTGGTGGGGCTAAAACTTTGGCATCTAATGCTGGCGTGGTCTTTCTGGTGACCAGCCCCCATCCACAAACTTGTCCAGAATTGTCTCATTACAACAAAAGATGCTCCTATACCCAGGAAATTCCAAGGGATTTAAGAGCTGTGTGTCAGGAACCAGGGGCAGAGACCAAGTATATATTTATTATAACACATTGCCCTTTCCCTACAGAGTAACTGTGGCACCTCTGTTAAAATCAATCAATTCTATATGTGGAGGTCTATTTCTGGTCTTTCTATTGTTCCACTGGTCTGCCTACTCTTACATCAATGCCACAAAATTTTGATTACTATACCTTTATGTTGATATGAAAACTATAGCTATACTGTATTTTATTAGCTTTTTCTTAAAAGCTGAATTAGAAAAGGCATGTTATATTCACTTGGTTACCATACTTTTAATTTGTACTAATATAGCCATAAATCCTTCAAACTTAGTTCTTCTTTTTCAAGATCATCTTGATCCTTTGCACCTCTCTATGAATATCAGACGGAGAAGGCAATGGCACCCACTCCAGTACTTCTGCCTGGAAAATCCCATGGGCGGAGGAGCCTGCTAGGCTGCAGTCCTCACTTTCATGCATTGGAGAAGGAAATGGCAACCCACTCCAATGTTCTTGCCTGGATAATCCCAGGGATGGGGGAGCCTGGTGGGCTACCGTCTATGGGGTCGCACAGAGTCGGACACGACTGAAGCGACTTAGCAGCAGCAGCAGCATGAATATCAGAATCAGCTTGTCAGTTCCTACAAACAAGCCAATTAGGGATTTGAGTGGGATAATATTGATTCTATAGACCAATCGGGCTATAGAACAAACTTAGCAAATCAATATTAAAGAATACATTGCTTTTGTTTAGTGATCTGTACCAATCGTTAACTAAACCAATCAGAATGAACTTCAAGTTGGCAGGTTCTTCTCTGCATATAGGGGCTTCCCTCATAGATAGCTCAGCTAGTAAAGAATCTGCTTGTTGCAAGAGACCCCCGGTTTGATCCCTGGGTCAGAAAGATCCCCTGGAGAAGGAATAGGCTGCTGCTAAGTCGCTTCAGTTGTGTCCGACTCTGTGCAACCCCAAAGATGGCAGCCTACCAGGCTCCCCCGTCCCTGGGATTCTCCAGGCAAGAACACTAGAGTGGGTTCCCATTTCCTTCTCCAGTGCATGAAAGTGAAAAGTGAAAGTGAAGTCGCTCAGTCGTGTCCGACTTCTAGTGACCCCATGGACTGCAGCCCACCAGGCTCCTCCGTCCATGGGATTTTTCCAGGCAAAAGTACTGGAGTGGGGTGCCATTGCCTTCTCCAAGGAATAGGCTACCCATTCCGGTATTCTTGTTTCCCTGGTGGCTCAGCTGGTAAAGAATCCATTTGCAATGTGGGAGACCTGGGTTCGATCCCTGGGTAGGGAAGATCCCCATTCTATAGCCCATGGGGTCACAAAGAGTTGGACACGACTGAGTGACTTTCTTTTCTCTGCATATAGCATGGCAGTGAAAAAAACAGTATTCATAATCATGATAGGTGCCATGAGATCGTGAATGCCTCCTGAACTGTCAAGAAAATACATGTTTAAGGTTTTAATGTCAGGTGGTTGTGATTGTGTCACAATTATTTGAAACTTAATAGTCATATGATACATTTGTCTACTGAAGTATACATAATTGATCTACACTGTGTTAATTTCTGCTGTACAGCAAAGTAATTCAGTTATATATAGACATTCTTTTTCCTATTCTTTTCTGTTTATTACAGGGTATTGAATATAGTTCCCCAGACTGTACAGTAGGACCTTGTTGTTTATCCATCCTATATGTAATAGCTTGCATCTGCTAATCACAAACTCCCAGTCCTTCCCTCCCCACCCTCCCACCCTCTTGGCAACCACAAGTCTGTTTTCTATGTCTGTGACTCTGTTTCACAGATAAGTTCATTTGTGTCATATATTAGATTCCACACATAAGTGATATCATCATGATAAATTTCAGTCTCTCTACCAAGTGGGCCTCAATTGCTCTATGGTTTGACAAACATATGGAATACCTACTACCTGCTTGCTACTGTGATGCTGAGATAGGAACATAAGAACCACCATATTCCTGCCTCAGAGTCAAGGATGTTTGATCAAATGGAATATTTTTAAAATTTATTTGGCTGTGCTGGGTCTTAGTTGTGGCACATGGGATCTAGTTCCCTGACTGGGGATGGAACCCAGGCCCCCAGCATTGAGAGCACAGAGTCTTAACCACTGGACCACCAGGGAAGTCCCCAAATAGACTATTTCATTCATCTCAGAATCCTGGGTAGCAAAAAGTTTATGGTAATATGAAATTTACTCCATGGTATTTGTATTTTTTATAAAGAAGACAGCCAGAAATGTGAAAAATAAGATTTATTCAAGGTAACACCTTTTGAATTTCCAGTGCTGATTATCAGCAGGGACATATTTTAATGAACATACCTTATATTTCCTCTGAAAGCTTGGCCATATTTGTCTCCTCTCTGTAGAGTACATTTTTTCCATGCAATTCAAAGTGCTGTTTCCATCTTGTCAAGATGGACGGCTACCCCCAGCCAAGGACACAGATGAAAGCAGCGCCTGGCAGCCCAGTCAGATGGATGGAGTGGCCTGATTTCCCGAGGCAGCTTCGTGCTGAGTGCCCATCACTGGGAGTGAGTCAGATATACAGCTCAAGGTCTGTAGTAACAGAGTCAGGGAGACAAGGCATATACCACAAACTCATGAAAAGTCACAGTACAGAAAGTAAGTAACGGTGCAAGGGAGGCAGTATGTTATTGTCACAGAACACAAGTTAGGAAGTCTGGGGCCCTGGAGAGCCTCGCAGAGTTGCCTCAGCACTGGAATACTTTGTGCAAGAAGCAGGAATTGGATAAGTGGGAGGAGGGTGCCAGGTACAGGCAGCTGATGAACAAAGGTGGAATGCATGGATCAATGGGCAAGTGGTGGTTAGGGTAGAGCTGGGTGCAGGCAGTGCCAAGGGGCTGGTGGGCACAGGTCCTCTAGGCCACCTGGGAGTAGTGGGAAGAATTGGGAAAGTTGGGCAGGAGCTGGACAGGGAGGAAACAGACTGCTGGGTCTGGCTTCCCTCTGGTGTCTAACCATGAGCTTCTGAAGGTTTTTTAGTAGGAAAATATGAAAGCCGGTGTTACATTCTCAAGATCACAGGACTTCTCATCACAAATTGTTCATATTATTCTGTTAGAAACCAGTTCCAGTGGCGGTGATTACTCTGAATTTTTGTTTCTTAAAGAGTATCAAAGTTCATGATTATTTTATTGTTAGTACGCATCCTCTCTACTGTGAAGGGCACACAGGAAGCCTTGTTTTTGTTTCTCCGGTAAAGTAATGAAGGGCAGACTGGCTCTGCTGCCATGGGCAAGTCAATCAACCTCTCTGCCTCCTAGCAGTGATATGCGGGCAGTTAGAGCTTCTGTCAGAGGTGTACCGTGAGGATGGCCCGAGCCAGTATCGAGACAGTCTTTAGAGAAGTACCTGGCATGCAGAGAATGCTGCAGGAGGGTTTACTGACCGAATCACAGACAATTCTGATAGCACTTTCCCCGTCAGGACAGCTCGGATAGAAACACTGGAAGTGTCAGGCCTTCTTCGAATCGTTTCTTCTAAAAAGAGGGTTTTCAAGAGGGGTAGTCCCAGAGCCTCCTCAGAATGTAGGGTTTGAGCTGGAAGAGGCTTCTGAGAGCAGCCAGTGCAGGGCCCCTTTTGCAGGTAAGGAAACTGAGAATGTGGCCTCATGGAGCAGCAGCCTCTGAATGGCTCCCTGGCTGTCTCTCCCCTCGTGCAGGGGACTCTTCCCACCTCTGGGCTGCTGCCCTTGATCTTTGCCCAGAGGTCACGTCCCTCAGGCCTCAGGTCGGAGGTGTCCTCCTCCCCTGACCCTCCTGCCTGCCTCTTCGTCCCCTCACTCTGCTCTCTGTGCTGCTCCCTGGCTATGCCTGTAAGTGCTCGCGCATGCACTGTGGGTCCTCCATAAGCCTCACCAGGAAAGGGGCCTGTGGTTGTGCTCTCTTCCCGCACTTGTGTCCGGCAAGGACACAGCCCCTGGATGAAAGAACAAAGCTTTGGAAGCCCTGGTTCGGGTATGTCTCCTTCACATCTCTTCCTTCCGCAGCTCAATGTAAAGAGCAGCAATGCTGCCAGACCCTGATGGCATCTCCTGGGTGCTGCTCCTCCATCTCAGTGGGTGTTGGGTGCCGCTTCCCTTTGGTCCTTCTTGCACACAGGCTGGAACGTGGCAGCCAGGGCCTGCTTACTGGTCTCTGTGCAACCCTGTCCTGTGCCTGGTACCCAGCAGGTGTTCATTGAGCACTTGGAATGGATGGTGCAAGCCCCTCTGGTCTGGAGCCAGTGTCAGTAATTGCTTTCCTTCTCAGAACCATGTGGTAGTTACCATTTCCACTTGCCGGGCATTGTCCTTTTCATCAAGGAGCTTTATGTCTACATAGTAGGGACATCCTTGAGAAACATCAGTGCAATGGGACAAGCTCACCCTCTTCATACCTTCTGGCTTCATACCTCCCTGCATGTGGTGGATACTCTGTGTGGATGAAAAAAAAAAATATGAAAGCAAGTGAACGTTTCTAGTGAACAGCCTTATATAAGTTCAACAGCAAGCAGCACAGACTCCGAACTCAGGTCAGTTACTTTATATTTGACGGGATGCTCTTTCTTTGGATCAGTTGTGCTTTGTGAATGAAAGGTTTCCCCCGTTATTATTTCCATTCTTGTCTCATCACAACCTAAAATCTCTCCCAAGTATGAGACTTGAACGAAAACTATATTTCTTCTGTCTAGGATACTCTGCCACACTTATGGCTCAAAGCAGTGTGAACCCCCAATGGTTTGTACTATAACCACAAACACATCTACGGCAAATGAGACAGGCAGATGTCGCATTCAGAGGGATACGTTAATTTCCATTTCTTTAGAATGGGTTGTTACACAGAGAACCCCAAGCGCCCGGCTCTGTGAGCGGAGCCCGATCTGCGGCCCTCGAGGCTTCCCGCTCCCACCGCGCCCTTGGCATCCCGGATGCTGGTCCGCGCCCTTGCAACCCTCCCCGCACTCCTTCCCGCGCCCCCGTGGACCCTCCCCATCCTCCTCCCAGCGGACCCTCACCCCTCCCCCTCCCCACCGCCCCGTAGACACTCACGCTGGGGTCTCACAGCCACTGCAACCGTGGAAACGCCTGGATTTCAGCTGCCAGCACGCGGCAGGCTCCGGCCAAGCCTGAGTGTGCGCGCGTGACAGCAGCTGCAAAGTGCTGGGCCGAGTGAGGCGCAAGCAGGCCCCCGCCGCTTGCCCGCGCCGACCTTGACCCCAGCCCGGCTCCCGCCCCCGCCCCACGCGCGGCACTGCGCTCAGTGGTGCCGCGCGTCGGCTCCGCGGCCTCCCTGTTCCATCCCGGGTTTTGCAGGCCGCCCGGAGCCGCGCCTGCGTCGGGCGCAGCGGCCGACGTGCAAGCGCACGGCCGGCGTGCCTCGCTATTGGTCGGCCGCCGGTAGCCCCACTGCCGTGCACCGCCCCTATAGGCGGACGCGGCCGTCAGTCACCGGCCCGGCGCCGGCCCGCGGCGCGCCGCGCGTGTC
>SJXQ01008280.1:127138-144221 GCA_006408695.1 Aepyceros melampus | reverse complement strand
ATGCCCAAGGTAAGAGAAACCCAAGTAAGACGGTAGGTGTTGTGAGAGGCATCAGAGGGCAGACACACTGAAACCATAATCACAGAAAACCAGTCAATCTAATCACACTAGGACCACAGCCTTGTCTAACTCAATGAAACTAAGCCAGGCCATGTGGGGCCACCCAAGCCGGATGGGTCATGGTGGAGAGGTCTGACAGAATGTGGTCCACTGGAGAAGGGAATGGCAAACCACTTCAGTATTCTTGCCTTGAGAACCCCATGAACAGTATGAAAAGGCAAAATGATAGGATACTGAAAGAGGAACTCCCCAGGTCGGTAGATGCCCAATATACTACTGGAGATCAGTGGAGAAGTAACTCCAGAAAGAATGAAGGGATGGAGCCAAAGCAAAAACAGTACCCAATTGTGGATGTGCCTGGTGATAGAGGCGAGGTCCAATGCTGTAAAGAGCAATATTGCACAGGAACCTGGAATGTCAGGTCCATGAATCAAGGCAAATTGGAAGTGGTCAAACAGGAGATGGCAAGAGTGAACATCGACATTCTAGGAATCAGCGAACTAAAATGGACTGGAATGGGTGAATTTAACTCAGATGACCATGATATCTACTACTGTGGGCAGGAATCCCTTAGAAGAAATGGAGTAGCCATCATCGTCAACAAGAGAGTCTGAAATGCAGTTCTTGGATGCAGTCTCAAAAATGACAGATTGATCTCTGTTCATTTCCAAGGCAAACCAAAATACCTCAGTTGAAGCCTAATCTCCAGTAAGATAGTGTTTGGAGGTGGGGCCCTTGGGAAATGATTAGGTCATGAGGATGGAGCCTCATGAGTGGGATCAGGGCCCTTTTCCAAAAGGCCCCCTCACTTTATGGATATAATGAAAAGACTGTTACCCATAAACCAAAAACCAGGCCCTCACCAGACACGAAATCTGCCTCAATCTTTGATTTTCCAGCCTCCAGAACTGTGAGAAATTTCTATTGTTTATAAGCTACCTAGCCTATGGTAATTTGTTATAATAACTGAACAGACCAAGGCATGCATCTTATATAGTTAACCCTCATTTTACAGATGGGGACCAGGCTCCGAGAAGTTTAGTGACTTGCCAAAAGCCACACAGGTCAAACAGGGTAGGATCAGGGATTAGACCTGAGTCTGTCTGATGACAAAGCCCATTGTGAATACCTCCCCACTGTCTCCAGATGCATTCGCGAGAGGAACATCTGAATCCAAGACTGCCAACCTCTCCCAGGGCACCCAGTGCCATTCTCTTGCTTTCTGAATGTTTTCTCCATCTTTAAAAATGTTCCATGGAGAAGGAAATGGCAACCCACTCCAGTATTCTTGCCTGGAGAATCCCAGGGACAGAGGAGCCTGGTGGGCTGTCGTCTATGGGGTCGCACAGAGTCGGACACGACTGAAGTGACTTAGCAAGGGCAGCAGCAGCAGCTGCAAAAATGTTCCAGACACAGTGAAGTCTGTTCCTCTGCTTGCCCCTCCGGCTCTCTTGCTCTGTGGTCTTCCTCTCCCTCTTCTGCTCTCCTTGCAGAAACCTTCCTATCTTTGCCCCTCATCCTGCCCATTTCCCTGCCTTCCTCCAGTTTCTCTCGTCTCTCCCCCACCCTCCGTCCTCTCCCAGCTCCTCCTCTGCCCTCCGCCTTTCTGGGCCATGCTCTTCAGACAACTCATTAAAGTAATTGTTGACCTCAATTCTTCTTCCAGTGCATCTATAATTATGCGCCACAGGAAACCCTGAGGGATTCAAAACAGACTCTTAATCTATTTCACATGATTCAAAAACAGCTCCCAGGAAAGCAGTTTAATAGCCACGATTAACAGAATGCTGCTCGGCCATCCATGGGAGATGTTCCCAACTCAGCACCGCCCGCCTCCCTGGGCTTGGTGCTCAGAGACATCAAAGGTCCCCTCCAAATCTAGTCAGGCTTTCAGGGTTTAATTTAGTTAATTAACTGGATTGAAGACAGCTGGAGAATTTTGTGAGACGTGTTCCCCTGTCCTTTCCTTCTCTCCTCTGAGCTCAAGGCCCTGCTGGACCTCAGACAGTGTGTCTCCACCAGGTAGAGAGGTCAGTTCTGTTCATCAGCCCAGGGGCTGTGTGTATTTGCCATTGTTGTACTGTGTTAGCAGCAAGGCCGAGATCCCTACCCCTTTCTCTGCATCCACTTTCTACCAACCTCAAATCCTGGTCACCTCTCCTGCTTCTGTGAAAGGCTTCCCCTTGTGGATGCTGGGAGTTAGCACTGCAGGAAAGCCTCCTTATCAGAATGAGTTCCTGTGGAACATCCTGTGAAGGGTGCCCCTGGGCAAGGGGCTTGTTCCAGGGCCCACCTGGAAGAGGACTTGGCTAGGTAACCTCTTGGGGAAGTCTCTCACCCTGGGGCTCTTGACTAGTTGAACACCACTTTTCTAAAACCTCATCTGTCCTTCCAGTGAGACTAGTTCATGTATCTGTAACAGTGACTCTGTAATTTAAATACGCGCCAATGTCCATCGTCTCCTGGATGGGTTGTTAAAACAAGTTTCTGGTTCTGAGGCAGGGCCCAAGAATTTGCATTTTTAAAGCGCTTCCTGGTGGTGACAGAGCTGTTGAATACAAGGTCTTTGACCTTGTCAAATTCTTCCCATTAACAGCAGCGTGAACATCACCTGGAAACATTTGAAAATGTGGAATCTCAGACCCCAACCCAGATCTACTGAATTCGAGTCTGGTTTAACAGGGTCCCTGGGGGATTTGTGTGTGCAGAAGCACTTCTCACCATGCGAGACGCACTGGTTTAGAAGAATGCTCTCAGCGTTCCAGGTAATGGTGGAATGGGGAGCAGGTGGACAAGAATGATTGTCCCCATCCTGCCAGGGACAGGCCAAGAAACCACTGTCTTCAGAACAGACTCCACCTGTCCCTCTCGCACACCCTCACACCCCCTTCAGCCACCACTATTGCAAATGATCTGATAGCCCATCCCTGCCAAGGCCCCAGGATGAATATTTTCCCAGGGAATTTCACTGGAGGAGGAGACTCTGCCCAAAGGTTGTAGGCTTATTCGCCTTCTGTTCCTCTTTGAATACTCACTGCCACGCTACCCCAGTCCCATAGCTGTTTTTCAGTTCCTCCTTGGGGAGGGAATAGGCAACTATTATGCCACTTTTGCTTCTTCCAGAAACTAATTAGAATCCCAGAAGGTTGTTTTGTCTTATTGTCACTATACAACGACAGCCCTTATGATGCAAAGTCATTATATACCATAGACAAAATTAGTCATTTATAGTTAGTTAGTTCTCTGCAAATGGATGAGAAGTCCGCTCCTCCAATAACAAGAATATGAACACATCAGTCACTCTCTCCATCCTGAGTCACACAAGGCCCTCTTGTGCTCAGAGCTCTAACAGGAGCATGTGTACTAGGTTGGGAGAAAGCATGGGTGCCCTTGAAAGGGGTTTGTTACTGAGTCCAAGCTTGCTCTAAGCTCACTGCACAACAGGCCAGTGAATCTGAGAGCCAAGATATTGAGTCAAGGAATACGACCTTATTCAGAAAGTCAGCTGACTGAGAAGATCTTACCTGAGTCTGGATACCAGTTTCTTCTATGGATCAGAGATGAGGAGAGGTGAGGAAACAAAGTAAAAAGGCCATTAATCTTGCAAATATCTCCTAGAATGGCAAGCCTCGGGCAGGGGGATGTGTTCATTTCTTCCTTCTTGCCATCTACAGGAGGACAGTGTTCTGAACAAAGGCACTCTAGTTTAACAGTCAGGCAGAGGGGCAAGATTCTTTGAGGCAAGCCATTATGTGTGATTATAATAACAAAAGCAACAGAAACCAGGTCAAACAGTTCCAACATGGAGTCAAAATTGACTTATCCTGCAACAGGTTAGGAGCCATGACCTAACAATTCTCAATATGCCTCTTTGGTCTACAGCTGTGTTGAATTTACATTTTCCCATTAGAACAAGTGAATAATATCCAGCTCAATAAGGTTTAGCTGTTATGATTTAGCCAAGAATGTTACATGGCAGATGTTGATAATAATTTCATACTCTGTGCTAGTCACTATTCTGTTTTCTATGTATGGCTGATTTAAACTTCACAATAATCCTGAGAGGAGAGTGCTATTATGATCATAATCATTCCCATTTTGCCTAAAAAGTAGGAGCTTAAAGAGATTATGTAACTTGCACCAAGTCACATAAAGTCACAGGCCAGTAAGACACAGAGCCAGGATGTGAACCCCAAATCTACATATTTAATGACCATGCTATACCACCTCCTGAGTTCTCAAAGTTTATTCATAGCTGTGTCAAGAAGTACTTGAACTCATAAACTATGGATAAGGGAGAGGGGACTTAGTTCTTGCCCTGAAGTTTCTCCCCTCTCTCACTCTGGTAATATCTGCTCTTCCTGATCTGACTTTATGGAGTTAGAACTGTTTCACGAGCCCAAGGAATACTAGAACTTTATCTCATTCCCACCCCACCCCCCGCCCCAGACCAAACTGAGGCTACAAAGAGAACACTGAAGGAGGCAGAACTTTCTTGATTTCCTTCCAGTCATTTCCTCCTCCTCTTTTCCCCCCCAATCATTCACTCAAGAAACACATTATATTTGTACCATATTCTTGACACAGAGTTGAAGCAGTCATTTTACCCTCCTAGCAGGCACTTGCAATGCAGTGGCAGTAGACAAGCATGATAGCAACCAAACACCAAGCAAATACAGTGCGTGTTATATGGAGGTGCAAGGGATGCTATGACAGAGCAAGGCAAGGGTGATCTGTTAATCAGGGTGTGAGGTCCTTTAGGGAGAAGACCAAGTGTCAGTCAACTGAATTCTCTAACCATTCCAGAAAGTAAGGTGAGCACGCGGAATCAAACTGGGAGATTGGAGAAGACAACACAAAGACTTAGCATCTCAGCTGGGACTTACATGGCTAGAATTTTGATTTGTGGCAGAAAATGAGGAAAAGGACTGACTGAGGAACAGCAAGAGTAAAGACAGGAAATCAGAAAAATGAAGGGCCTGTTGAAAGGAGGGAATCAACAGTTACTTTGATTAGGAAACAATGCTTATGGAATCAGCTTTCAAGTAAGCAACAGAGAATTAACCACCGAGTTTAATGCTTTTTCCTTTCCTGAAATTTTCCTGATCCCAGGGTGGGTGTCTTATATTAAGCTCACTTACCACAGGCATGGTGCACAGACAGTTGCCTTCTTGCCAAAAGTTTTGTGTGTTCCCATTATCTTCTGGCTGCCCTCAAACTTTTATCACCTCACCCCCAGTTCCTCTCATCAAAAGGCTCCTTCTCTTTCCTGTAACCTCACTCAGGACCAGAAGGGGAATGTTGGCCAGACTCAAACTGACTCAGGTGCATTAACTTATGAAAGTTACCTCCCACCTGTGGTTCATTCCCTAAGTGCAGAGAGGTGGTGAAGATCAGAACGAGGCCACCTCCTCCTAAACACTGCATTTTTTTTTCTTTTCCCAAAACAACTCTTATTTGGGGCAGCTGCTGGAGAAACTCAAATCCAAAGGAGGAATTGGGAATATGGGGATAACCATAACAGGTAAACAGAAGCCATTTATTAGAAGGGAATTTTTCAATACCACCTTTTAGTAGGATGTCGGCTTCCGTAAAGACACAAATCTTGATGGTGCCTCTGGAAAACCAGAGACTCCAAGGCTCTCATCAAGATCTTCTGAAACATAATTTCCAGGAAAAAGCCCTGATTCAGAAGATTCTTAACAACTGGAAAGTTGGGTGAACACAAAATAAAGAATGATATATTCTGTCTGTGAAGAGGTTGTGTCTTTTTCCAATCAAGATTGCTTCTGGAATCTTGCCTAAAAACATGAGAAGTCACATTTTTAAGCGAGGGTTGAGTGCAGACTGTTAACACCTCCCCTTGCTTACACTGCTGTTGGTGACTTACAGACAGGAAATGAGCAGAGGAGGGTGGAGGCAATCTGCTGATTGAGAGAGAGGGAGCCAATAAGAAACACAGGAACCTCTGCCCACCCAGAGTGCTTTGGGGGTAGAGAGGGGGTGGGACTAGTCTTCATAGCCTATAAAACCCGCAGTCTGTGCCTTAGTGTTGTTTAGTTGGGGTGGTTGTGGCTCTCAGGGTTGGAGTAGGGAAAGCAGATAAAAGCCTGGAGGGTAGGGTAGAAAGCTTCCTTTTCTTTCAGAAGAGAAAACTCTGGGAAATAGGGGTGTAGGGCTCTCTCTCTCTGAACTCCAGTCTCTGTTAGTGCTCTTCTGTGTGGATTTTCTGTTTTCTTCACGGATAGTCCTGGGGTCATAAGAACACTAAGCCCTGCCTCTTTCTCCCAGGGATTTTTTTTTTCCTCTCTGCCTGCTTTCTTACATCTGAAAAGCCTTTTTGTGTGTGACTTAAAACAGTACCCATTGATTAACACTCTGAAGGTCAGAAGTGTGAAAAAAGGGTCTTACAAAGCTAAAATCAAGGTGTTGGTAAAGCTGTGATTCCTTCTAGAGGCTCTAGGAGAGAATTTATTTTCTTGCCTTACGTAGTTTCAAGAGACTGAATTCCTTGGCTCGAGGTCCCACATCAACCTCTATGTAAAAATCTTTCTTCAGGGTCTTTTTTTTCTTTTTACCATCTTGAAGACTTAAAAAAAAATCCTGGTACATAAAACATAACTACAGCTTCTTTGGGAAGCTGTCTTTCCTCCCGGGAAAGATCTTTCTGGGGGTGGGTTGTTCCAGGGACTAATGGCCTATAGCCACAGGCAGGGGGATGGAGGGAAACTCTCTCTGCCAAGCTCCACAGGTATGAACTCTGAGCTCACGTGAAGAGCATGGGACCCTGAGTTGGAGTATATGCACTGAAGGGGGTGACTTTTCTCCCAAGAGCTAAAAACTCAAACTGCCAGCAAGCAGTGACTCCGCATTAGCCCTTCCTGTGATAGGGTGATAAAGCTTTCGTGCTCAAGCCTGTTTTCAAACAACCTGTGGCCTGGCTTCTGTGCTCAGGTCTCAGAGGTGAGGCACTCCCACTTGTTTTCCTTCTCTAAAGCATCCTAAAGTTTTCCTCTGGGAATAAGGTACTACAGAGTAGACTTGCTATTGGCAAATCCAGCATAGATGTGAACTCAAATCTGGCAAAAACTAAAATGTTGGAGACTCATGTGTTTCCCCAGCTGAAAAGAATATCAGTATGAGTTGAACTGGGATGGCAGGTCATAGTTAAGCCATCAGTGCTTGGAGATGGTTTTCTCCTATGGTCTGTGCTGTTCAAATCCTCCTTGGAGGGAGGAGAGGGGGTGGGAGAGTAGAGAGGATCCACTCCAGGGGAGTGCCCAAGTAGAAACTGGACTGACTAGAGTTTTTTTAATAGGATCATAGGTAAACGGCTCCTGGGGCCTTCCTGCTGGCATAAGTCTAAATCTAGGTCCTCGCTCACCTGGAAGAGTAGCTCATAGAGCCTGTAACAACCGTGGTGACTGTGTGGAAGGGCTCAGTATTAAACTCCAACTGGCTGAAGGCTCTAGAGAAGCAAGGCAAGTCTTAAGTGTTCAGAAGACCTCTAGATGAGTCACCTAGAGGTGCCACCTCTAGATGGCAACTGACCACATGGGCGGACCTGAAAAGTGGGAGAACCTGGGCCTAGATGCAGCTCAATCTGCTGAAGTGGGAAACGGAGTGGGTAGTGCTAACCTCACCTGAAAACTGGGCATGACCAGTTGATGTGGAGTTCGTCCAGCTGAACCAATTTTGGGTCAAACTTGGTGAGGGCTTAACCATCAATTTCTAAAGCAGCTCCTCTGAAGACAACTAAAAGCTCCCATCAAAATTGTTGAACTTGGAGGTGGCAGTGTTGGGTTCTGGAATCTGTCTGCTTTTGGGTCTTTCTGTGGAGCCACTGTTGACTTAGAGCCTTGATCTCATGGAGAGAACTTCATAGTCACGTAGTGTGACAGGATACTGGCTGGAGCTCACCTGGGTTCTTTCCCTGGCTCTGTCACTTACTAGCTCTGAGACACCTGGGCAAGTTACCAATCTCTAGGGAAACTGGCTTAAACAGATCTTGTGGCGATAGACTGTAGACCAGTACCCGTCATGGTGTGTGCTCAGTGTTGTGCCCGAAAGTCCAAATCCCAAGACCGACAAGAACAAGACCTCCACGACAATGCAAAAGGAAAAAGGGAAATTTATTTCTGACTCGAGTCAGGGCCCCGGCCACATCCAACGCAGTGGAGTAAGACGAGAGGCCCCGACCTCTGGGTTCAAGCAGTATTTATAGGATTATAACAAAGGTAGGCAGCTGGCAAACTTAGATTGGTTGCACGGGTTACTTGTTAAATGCTGATTGATTAGTTTTTCGCAGGCACGGGCTCTCCTGAAGAATTTCCATCTTTGTCTCTATAGGCCAGCCACCTCTAGGCTACTAGGCTTACAATGATTGGCTGAGTGGTGCACGCACGAATTTTGAACCTGGCACAACATTCCCCCCTTGTCTTTGATCATATAGAGGAATCTTCCTCTGCTTCCCGGGGCAGCTGGTGATACTACTGTCGCAATACAAACAGTTGTACCATATGAATACATTCTTTCACAAAGGCTATCAACTTGTTAATAATGCAGGGCCCAAAAGTGAGGAGTAGCAGAGGGATAAGAATCGGTCCTAGCAATGAGGATATTAATGTGGTCAGCCAGGGGGACTCCTGAAACCATGACTCAAACCATCCCTGTTGGGTTTCTCACTCTTTTCCGTTGAGCTAACCCTTCTCTAACCTTGGCCATGGACTCTCACTACTCCAGTATGATCCGCATAGAAGCAGCATTCTTCTCCTAGTGCTGTACATAGCCCGCCTTGATGCAGGAAGAGCAGGTCTAGGCCCCGCCTGTTCTGTAACACTCCCTCAGAGTGAGGTCAGGGATTTTTCCAGGTGGCTAATAGTCTAGCACTCTGGCATGGTGTCGCCTAACCCATACCCAGTCTCCTGGCCCAATATTGTGTGACGGTATCGTTCCCCGATTTTGACCTTCATGGATTTCCCGGATCAACTTCCAGACCTGGGCGTGTACTTTTCCCAATGCCATCAGGTCTTCCTGGAGTTGCCTCAATTTGGGGGAAGGTTGTCTTTTGCCCTCGAGAATGGGACAAATTGGAGGGGCCTCCCATGCATAATTTCAAAGGGGGTCAAATTAAGTTTGAAGGGGTTGTTACGCGCATGGAAGAGGGCAAAAGGAAGGAGAGCCACCCAGTCCCCGCCAGTCTCTGTCGCTAGTTTAGCCAGTGTCTCTTAGGGTCCGATTCACTTTTTCTACTTGCCCTGAGCTCTGAGGGTTATATTCACAATGTAGCTTCCACTTAGTCCACAGAGCTAAGGCCAATCCCTGAACGACCTAACTGACAAAAGCAGGTCCATTATCAGAGCCAATGGTGACTGGCAGCCCAAACCTAGGCACTATTTCTCCTAAAATCTTTTTGGCCACTTTCAGTGCTGTCTCTCCCTTAATAGGAAAGGCCTCAACCCAGCCCGAGAAGGTGTCTACTAATACTAACAAATATCTATACCCATACTTGCCTGGTCTTACCTCTGTAAAATCTATCTCCCAGTGCTGTCCTGGCCCTTCCCCCAGTACCTGGTCCCAACGTGTTACCGCCTTTCAGGCCTCATCTGCTGGCATGCCTTGCAGGCCTGGATTATGTCTCGCACTGTAGTTTGGCTTCCCGGGAACCTCAGGCAGGCGGTCTAGAGGAGCGCTGAAGTCTTTTTTCTCACCCAGATGTGTGGACAGGTGCAAGTTCTCACAGAGGTGGCGACCTAAGTCGGCCGGAAGTATCAGGCAGTCCTCAGTGTCCATATGTCAGTTTATCGGCATCGTGGACCAGGAGGGCTGTAGCCGCGATGATGCGGAGACAAGGTGGCCACCCGGATGCCACCAGGTCTAGCCGTTTGGAGAGGTGTATACCACGGGTCGCTTCCAAGGTCCCTACTGCTGTCAGGACTCCCTTCCCTACCCCCTGCTTTTCATCTACAAACAGCTGAAAAGGTTTAGCTGGATCAGGAAGGGCAAGAGCGGGAGCCTTTAACAATGCCTGTCTGAGCTCCTGGAATGCCTGCCTCATTGGCTCAGTCCAAGTCCAATCTTTAGCCTCTCTTCTGGCCTCATACAGGGGCCGGGCTTTTTCAGCAAATCCTAGGATCCACAACCGGCAATATCCAACAGTCCCCAGGAATTCTCTTACCCGAGGTATGTAACTTCCTGTTGGGCGATCTGGGCCTTTTTAGCACTGGTGCGATAGCCCAAAGCCCCCAGAGTTTGAAGGAGGCTGCCCGTCGCCTTCAGACAATTTTCTTTGGTAGTGGCTGCCAGCATTAAGTCATCAACATATTGCAGCAAGACCACATCAGGGTGCCTACCTCGGTACTCCCGGAGGCCTTCTCCCAGGGCCTCATTGAATAACGTGGGCGAATTCTTGAAGCCTTGTGGCAACTGGGTCCAAGTTAGCTGCCCAGGGGTCTGACCACTGTCTTTCCATTCAAGTGCAAAGATTTCCTGACTCGAAGGAGCTAAGGGCAAGCTAAAAAAAGCATGTGTGATATCATAAGTGAAACGAATCGCCAATCCAGGTTTGATGCAGGATGCAGGATGCTTGGGACTGATGCACGGGGATAATCCAGTGAGAGGGTGTGGGGTGGGAGGGTGGAGGTGGGGGTCGGGATTGGGAGTTCATGTACACTCATGGCTAATTCATGTCAATGTGTAACAAAACGAATACAGTATTGTAAAGCCAAACAAACTAAAAAATAAAAATTAAAGGAAAAAAAAAAGCATCTTTCAAGTCCAAGACAGTATACCAGGTGTGATCTGGGGGCAGACTGCAACCACTCGTTTTACTTCCCGCAAATCTTGCACCGGCCTGAAGTCCGTTCCCCCTGGGTAGCAGAGGGGTATTCCACGGGGAATCGGCACCTCCTGAGAACCTCTGTCTCCAGGAGGCGTTGTATGTGGAGCCTGATGCCACGTTGGGCTTCCTGACTCATGGGGGTATTGCCTTACCCTCACAGGCTGTGCGCTGGCCCTTAGCTCAATCACAATAGGGGGTCTCTGTTTAGCAAGTCCCATTCCTGCTGTCTCTGCCCAGGCCAGGGGGTATTTCTGAACCCACGGTTGTACATCGGGGTTTATTGTTGCTGGGGCTTCTGGCAAGTACAGTCTATATTCATCTCTTAATGCTAGAGACATAACTTGTAAAGGCTGACTGGTCCCATCCACAACAGATATCTGCCCATGGTCGAAGTGAATCTGGGCATTAACTTTGGATAACAAGTCTCTTCCTAACAATGGGGCTGGACACTCAGGTATCACGAAGAAAGAATGGGTTACCTGCTGTGTCCCCAGGTTTACTTGTTTTGTTGTCCATCCATACTGTCTGGTACCTGTGGCCCCTTGTACCCAACTGGTCGTCTTAGACATGGGTCCATCTTTCAGATTAAGAACTGAGTGTTGAGCCCCGGTGTCTACCATAAAGCCCATAGGTTCCCCTCCACTTTTATAGTTACCCAGGACTCGGGGAGGGGCGCTGAGCCTTGACCCCCCCAATCACTGTCCTCTCCTGTATAGAGGATACGAGTCCCTGGGGGAGGTGGCTTGTCAACAGTATCTTTTTAATTCTCTATTCGGACACATTTTTCCAATGTCCTTGCTGCTTACAATAAGCACATTGGTCTCTCTTCAGACCCTGTCTGGCTGGCCGGCGTTTTTCTGACTCCCGGGCCCTTGGGGCCCCACGTTGGGCGCCATTCCTGCTTTGACCCCAGCAAAAAGGATCTGAGCCAATTTTTTTTTTTCATCCTGAATTCCCTCTTGTCTAACCTGCTCATCATGCTCTTTCTTCCCTTCTAATACGTTCTTCTCTTCTGGAGTTTGCCTATTGTTGAATACCTTTTTGGCTGTCTTTACTAGGTCCTGTATTGATAGCTCTCCTAACCTCTCTACCTTTTTGCAACTTCTTTCTAATGTCTGGAGCTGCCTGATTAACAAAGGCTAATAAGACTGCTGGACTCCTCGGCTAAGGGATCCATGGGCGTGTACTGTCTAAAAGCTTCCATTATCCTCTCTAAGAAGGCTGCAGGGCTTTCATCAGGCTCTTGCCTAACCAAATTTACCTTCGACAAATTAGTTGGCCTCCTAGCAGCGGCTCGGAGGCCGGCCATGAGAGTCTGGCGGCACACTCGGAGACGCTCCCTACCTTCAGCGCGCTCAAAGTCCCAGTTTTGTCTTTCTAAAGGAAAGGCTTCGTCGATGAGGTGGGGCTGCATGGTGGGTCTCCCATCTATTGCCAACACATTTTTCCTTGTTTCCGATAGGACTCGTTCTTTCTTCCGTGGTTAGGAGCACCTGTAACAGCTGTTGACAATCATCCCAAGTAGGATTGTGGGTATGTAGGATAGATTCTAACAAGTCAATAAGACCCTGGGACTTTTCGGAGAAAGGGGGATTCTGGGCTTTCCAGTTGTAAAGGTCACTAGTGGAGAACAGCCAATATTGAAAAGTTTGTTCCCCATCCGGATTAGCCGGCCCCGCTCTGATCGGGAATGCCTGGACGGTCGACGTGGGCCCCTCGTGACACTCCAGCTCTGATATAATCCCAGATCTCTGTGCTCTCCCCCGGGTCCCCAGAGCTGGCCCCTCACTGTGTCCCGAGGCTGAGGCCCGCATGCCATCCTCCCGCCCTCCTGATGATATATCTGGTTCTTGCAGGGGCAGGGGTGGTGTCGGTACGCAGGGAGGAGCCTCAATTCCATGTCCAGGTCAATCAGATTAGGGTAAGGTGAGGAATCCTGGAGGACAGCCGTTTCCGCCCGACTTGCTTTCTCCTCTTCCTTAGGCACCTCTGCTACCAGGACCTGGGAAACCGAAACACTGGGGGGTGGTGGGGGTGGTGGTGAGTAAAAGGCTTTAACCAGGCTGGCGGGTTCTCAACTAGATCCTGCGAAACCAGGATGTAGGGCATCTGGTCAAGATGGCCCTGAGGATTTGGAGCCATAACCATCTCCTTAACCTGTTGGACGATGGGTAGGGAGAAAGTTCCTTCTGGTGGCCACCCGACCTGGAACGTGGGCCATTCTGCAGAACAAAAAGTAATTAATTTTTTCTTTACCAGCAAAGACAAATCTTGTGCCCTGGATATAAAGTCTGAAAAGTGATCTACCATCAGACAGCGGGGTTGAGCTGGTTTGCCCCATTATAAAACAGCCTAATATAAAAACACAGGAAATGGACACAGCACCCACACTCACACACACACACACACGGGGAGGACAGACAGACATCGGCCGAAAACACAAATAGGCCTCTGGTTTGATTTAAATTTCTTCCCCTGTACTTACCTTTCCCCACGGTGTCCACCATCCGTCAGACCTGGTTTTGGAGGGGTCCCGACTGTCCCCTCCCCTGAAAACCCAAGCCTTCCAGCACGTCCGCCGGACCTCGGACTTAAAATGGGTGGGCGGTTATTCTGCCCTCAGAGTGAAAGCTTTCCCTGCACCAGTTACCCTACTGCGTATCGGCGGGCCCAGAATTTACACTGGATTTTCTCTACCTTAGCACAGGTGCTCCAGTAAATTTTCCCTTATGTCTGGAGGGGGTTGTTTCCCTCAGTCAAGGGATCCCGGATGAGCCCCCAAATGTTACGCCTGAAAGTCCGAATCCCAAGACCGACAAGAATAAGACCTCCACGACAATGCAAAAGGCAAAAAGGGAAATTTATTTCTGACTTGAATCAGGGCCCCCGCCACATTCAACGCAGTGGAGTAGACAAGAGGCCCCGACCTCTGGGTTCGAGGAGTATTTATAGGATTATAACAAAGGTAGGCAGCTGACAAAATTAGATTGGTTGCACGGGTTACTCGTTAAATGCTGATTTGTCAGTTTTTCGCAGGCGCGGGCTTTCCTGAAGAATTTCCATCTTTGTCTCTATAGGCCACCTCTCTAGGCTTACAGTGATTGAGCAGTGCAAGCGCAAATTTTGAACCTCACATCTCACCTGGATTGGCTCAAGGTTTGGCGCAAATGGGGACTCTCCTGATTGGTTTTAAGGGTATAATTCCCGGAAGCATGACTCAGGTTATATTTTTAGGCCTAGTGTAGCTCGCTAAGCCTGTCATGGCCGGAGTCTGGTCCTAACAATGGGCACGTGGTGGGGCTTTGGTTGCACGGGTTACTCGTTAAATGCTGATTTGTCAGTTTTTCGCAGGCGCGGGCTTTCCTGAAGAATTTCCATCTTTGTCTCTATAGGCCACCTCTCTAGGCTTACAGTGATTGAGCAGTGCAAGCGCAAATTTTGAACCTCACATCTCACCTGGATTGGCTCAAGGTTTGGCGCAAATGGGGACTCTCCTGATTGGTTTTAAGGGTATAATTCCCGGAAGCATGACTCAGGTTATATTTTTAGGCCTAGTGTAGCTCGCTAAGCCTGTCATGGCCGGAGTCTGGTCCTAACAATGGGCACGTGGTGGGGCTTAAACCCAGTCTGATATGTGCCAGAGCCTATGAAGGGGCCTGGGTATTGTGCAGTCTGGGCCATCACTCAGAACCAACTGCGTCTGGGTGACACTGGGCTCTCTGCCAGGCCATGAAGTGCACACATAGTCCTGTCTGGGGGTGGTGGTGGGCGATCCTAGCTTTACTTAGCTGGCAGTTAGGTAGGAGCGTGCTAAGCAAGGGCCAACACAGGGCTGCCAGCTGCTGCTGCTACTGGACTGATAAGTCCAACTGCTTGTCTGGACTTTCTATATTCTATTTCCTTCATACCAGGGGACCCTTGAGTGGAAAGGAAAATGGTCCCAGAAGTAGACAGAATCTAGACTGTAGATGAGCCACAGGGAAGCTGCTCCTGACAAAGCTTGGCTCCCAGGCTCTCGAAATTGGCTCACCACACTCTTTTGCCTTGGAGGGTCTTAAAACTGAAAGGCTGATGTTACAGACTTTGGGCCACATACTGCTTGAGCCTGGTTTCTGCCTTTTATTTCTCATGTCTTGAGTGAGTTGCTTAAATTCTCTAAGCATCTGACCTGTTACAATGGGTAAGCTAAAAAGCTAACTCTGAGCTATGAGGCTTCGGTGGTGATCATGGGAAATTTGACTTACTGCCAGTCCTATGACTACTAACAGGCCAGTAGTCATTTACCTGCCCAAATCGATGGATACCTGTTCCACCCAAGGTGGTTTGAAAGGCTTTTCGCCTCTGCATAGCTCCTCGTTTAGTGTCATCTACCCTCACGCCTTACCGTGGCAGCATCTCCTTCCAAGTTGGTTCCCGGGGTCTCCTCTCTGTCACTAAACTGTATAGTCTTTGTGTAACTCAGGCTTATTCTGGGGCCAGTGATGGGTGACACGTAGTGGGGGTTCATGTAGCTAGGTCCTCCTCAAGCTCAGGCCTCCTGGCAGGAAGAACAGAAGCCACACCTTGAGGAATAAGGGAACCTCTCTGCTCAGGCCCCAGGGGAAAGGCCCTCTTGAGGGCAGCTGTGGTTTATAAAGAGCTGGACTCCTTGTCATAAGCCCTGGGCCTCTACAGAGATGGCCTGGGCTCTGAACTCTTGACTCCCTGTTCTCTGGCTCATCAGGCTCCATCAGCCTGGGGCAGACTTTAGACCAGCTCATAGCGTGTCTAGTCTGATATTACAAGTGGTGGCCCATGGCAGCCCCAACTGTGTTAGGGTCACTTGAGGAAATGCGGATTTGAATGATAGTCTCAGACTAAAAGGAAGCCCTGGGTGGGGAGATTAGGCTTCTGCCATCCTTTTCTTTTGAAAAGTTTTGCAGGGAACTTGAGGTGAACGGCAAAATGAAATCTTGCTCTTGTTTCACTATTAGTCATCCCTGGGTTCCTCTCAGCTTTCTGGGATGTCCCAGTGACCTTCCTTGGGGACAGGAAGGCTATTTCAAACACTTCCCAGAGACCCAAGGGTCTTAACCACTACAGTCTTCTGGAACTTGCTTTAAATCTTCATAACCCCTTCACTTTAACTTTCAGCGTCTGGATTTCTCTTTAGTGTGGGAGTCCTTCAGTTGTAACTGACTCTTTGTCATCCCCATGGACTGTAGCCCACCAGGCTCCTCTGTCTATGGAATTCTCCAGGCAAGAATACTGGAGTGTGTGGCTATTCTTGTCTCCAGGGGATCTTCCCAACCCAGGGGTGTAACCCAGGTCTCCTGCACTGCCTGGGTAGATTCTTTACGATCTGAGCCACCAGGGAAGTGGGAAAAACCTAATTGATAGAAGGAAAATCTTAAGAGTAAATGGTTTCTGCTTTTACCTTCTCAATTCAAGATAAGAATCCCAGAGAAGCTTGAGATCCTACAGATCTGTCCATACTCCTAACTTCAGAATGAGTTTGTTTTCCTATAAAGTATTTTTTTATGTCAATCTCCCTGATACTTGAAAGTTATCAGTTACTTTCCTTTTTTGGAAAGGAGCACTTTGTATCAAGGATGTTGCAGCTTTTCTGCCCATTTTAATCTACCTGTAAGTTAAAGACTTGCTTCAAATCTAGCTGGCCAGTGGCCCTCCTCAGGGCCCCTGGAATTTCCTAAAAAGGCCTTCCTTGTTTCAATAATGGAACAGTGCTTCAGGCTTCCATCCCTTGAAATATTAATACAAAGGGAATCTTGTGGCGAGTCTTGGAGGCAAATGGCAGGGAGGAAAAATGAATGGTGATTGAGACCAGCAGGTTGCGAGCCCGGCGGTGATTCCCCCGGTGGAGAGGCAGAGCAGACACCTGCATCCGCCACTAGCAAGTGGGGGCTGGGCAAGGAGGCGCGGGAGACGCGTGCGGCGGCGCTTCTTAAGAATCGGGCCGGAGCACCCGCGCGTAACCAGAGCGAACTAACTCGGGCTAGCACATCAGACTGTGGGACAGTTACCACGCGAAAAGCTGAAACATAAGACACCGCCAGAATCGCGCACAGAACAAAGGACGGAACAGAAATAGCCGGCTGCCCGCCAGCCCCCGCCGGCGGAACAAAGGACGGAACAGAAATAGCCGGCTGCCCGCCAGCCCCCGCCGGGGACAGGCAGCCAGAG
>SJXQ01008280.1:36241-125785 GCA_006408695.1 Aepyceros melampus | reverse complement strand
CGGCGCCACCTCGAGATCTTCACGCCCCCGGGCGGCGGCGGCCATGGCGGGGCGGCCCCGGAGCCGTCGGCGCAGCCCGGGCCCGACGCGGGGGGCGACTTCTACCTGCGCTGCCTCGGCAAGAACGGCGTGTTCGTGGACGGGGTGTTCCAAAGGCGCGGGGCGCCGCCGCTGCAGCTGCCGCGCGTGTGAGTGGGGCCAGGGCCAGGGCCTGGGGGCGCAGGCGGGGGTGCGGCCTGGCCGGCGGGACTCGGACCCCGACAACCGACTCTCAATCCACTCTGACCCACGATCCGTACCCGCTACCCACTACCAGGAGGGGCTCAGCCCCCCGCCAGCGAACCTCGCCTAGTCCTAGCCACGAATAGGGCACAGTCAGAACCCAGAGACTCTAAACCTCATTCCTACCCCGAGCCCTTGTCCATCCTCCCACAACCAGGACCTAGATCTCGATATCTGGCCTTGTTCTTCCCTACGATCAGACCAAGACCCTGACTCCATCATCCTGGCAGGATCCCAGTCCATGACCCCAGTGTCCTGGCTTCATCCTTAGTACCCACGACCAAAGCGCAGACTACAATCCCAGCCCGAGACCCCCCCACCCTCGCCTTCCCAAAGAGGCTCAGGCAGCTGTCCACGTGGGCTGAGGTTTTCTGGGGTTCTCTGTGCAGTTCTGAGAGTATGCACAATGTTTTTCATAACTAGCATGTTAGGTAGTGTGGATTAGAAACGTTGGTCTGGTTGGTGAAACTGCCCAAAACAAAAATCTGTGTTTTTGACTGATGATGGATTATCTGTTACTTTTTGTCTTACCTGTTTTCAGTACTGTAGTATTTCAAGCCTGTGTTTCTTAAGCTGCCAAGGACTTCTTTTTCTTACTGTATTTTTAGTAGCCTAGAAAGTGAAAGCTCTTGAAGCATGATAAATTTTAAAATCTGTGCTCTGAACCCTAAGTTTTTGGGAAAACTAGGTACTTTCAACGTAACTTTTGGAAAATCATTTAATTACTTAGAGACTATTATAAGGTCATATAGAATGTAATTAAGTGAGCTTCGTGGGGAACTATCAGTCCCACTACAGAGGATTTTAGCTTGGTTCTCTGATTTTGTGAGGTTAGCCTTTAGTCTACTTGAAAAACAAACTTGCTGTCTAGGAAATGGTAATTATTCTTCAGGGACTTTGAGATTGTTTCTAAGTAGAACCTTCTTCCACAAACTGAAAGTTTTGACTGCTTTTGGTTGTTGGAGATGGGGAAAGATTTGTTGCTTTCTTTATTCCTTGACTTTTGTACACGTGTGCTGTTACTACTTAGCCTGGAAAGCTGTACCAGCTAATTCTTTAAGCCTTGATGGGAGCGTTTCAAATAATGTTATTTTTCCAACCAGAATGCTGTTTGTGTGTATTTATACTATAGAGCACCTGAAATCAATGGTAGAGATCTGACAGCTGCTTCACAGTTAGGCAGTTTGTTTTTTGCAAATAACTTGGTGTCATAACAAAGGGTATTATTATAATTTTACTCTGAGAAGTTTGAGATTTTTAAAGAAAATTGTATTTTTGCCATTCAACCAGAACCATTTATTTGTGTGGACATACCAAACGTGGAAATAAAAGGACTTTCTGTGAGGAGGCAGAATTCAGACTTTTGAGGGGTAGAGTGAGCCTTTAAATGAGACGATTAAGAAAGGCAGGCCTCTGGCCTTCATCTCCTACTCTTGCACAGGCAAGAGTCCATGGGCCACATAGGCTGCTACCCGCCTGGACTTCTTATTCTTATGGCCCTGGGAACCTGTGCCCATACTGACAGAGGGGAGTGGGCTTTTTCATGAAAGCGGTTTTGGCATTTTTATAGTGTGAGATGAGTAGATAACTGTTAGGATTTTGCAGTACCTCCCTCTTTGTAAGACATTATTTCTAAATTGTTGGGGCTTCCCTCATAGCTCAGTTGGTAAAGAATCCACCTGCAGTGAAGGGAACCTGGGTTTGATCCCTGGGTTGGAAAATCCCCTGAAGAAGGGAAAGGCTACCCACTCCAGTATTCTGGCCTGGAGAATTCCATGGACTATACAGTCCATGGGGTCGCAAAGAGTCAGACACAACTGAGCGACTTTCACTTCACTTTATTTCTAAATTGTTAGTGTAAGGGATAATAGATACAGGTTAATGGAAGAAACTGTAAAGATGATTGGTGCTAGCCAAATGCAAACAAACTGTTAAAAAAATTTTTTTTTTCTAAATTGTTGGGGCTTCCCTCATAGCTCAGTTGGTAAAGAATCCACCTGCAGTGAAGGGAACCTGGGTTTGATCCCTGGGTTGGAAAATCCCCTGAAGAAGGGAAAGGCTACCCACTCCAGTATTCTGGCCTGGAGAATTCCATGGACTATACAGTCCATGGGGTCGCAAAGAGTCAGACACAACTGAGCGACTTTCACTTCACTTTATTTCTAAATTGTTAGTGTAAGGGATAATAGATACAGGTTAATGGAAGAAACTGTAAAGATGATTGGTGCTAGCCAAATGCAAACAAACTGTTAAAAAAATTTTTTTTAATTAAACTCAGTTTTATGTTCTAAGTTCTTTTTAACATTGAAAAATCAAATTGTATTCATTTGAAAGCACCTGTAACTTAGAGTGACTAGGTATGCAGTGGTCTTAGTTTCCCCTGACCAGGGGTTGGACCCATACCCCCTGCAGTGGAAATGTGGAGTCTTAACCACTGAATCACTAGGGAAGTCCCCAGAGGTTGAATATTCTTACTGCTTATTTCAGACTTGCTTACAGGATTGAAAAGTCACTGAGGAGTTTTAAAAATATGACAATCTCTGGATGGTCTCTTATTTGAATAATAATTTTATTCCATCTTTAAAATGAATTTGCACTTTATGGTATTTAAAGTTTATATACAGAGAGTTTAGAAGAGTACATAAGCAGTTTAGACTTGAAGTATGGTTCACTATTTTATTAAAATACTATATTAATTTGGGAGGAATAGAGGAAGATGAGGCCTGTGATCCTGTGTGTTGGCTGTCCTGAGTATTTTAAATGGTTTGGATAAGATCTAAGTACAGGCACTTTCTCCATGGTGTTTGTAAGTTCCATACATAGTGTGGACTGGTGTGTGAGTGGGTGTGTTGGGGGTAGGGGGAGTAAGCTGAACACATGAAGAGTTGCAAGCGTGTGGTTTTCCAGAAAACAAGTAATTTCCAAAAATCCTTGATTTGTAACCAAGTATGCAGGGCTGGGTATTCAGAAATGCAATGTTTTCCTCCCCAGAAGCATCTGACTTGCTGGAAGTTCAGCTCTTATTGGGACTGGGAGAGGGGGTTGTCTGTGGAGTGGCCTTGCAGGTGTGACTGGGCCAGCTGCCTGGTGCTGGAGAGGTAGGACTCAGGCTGGAAAGGATTCTGGGGACAGGTTTGTGGAGTGTGAAGTTGCCTAGGCCTGGTGGGGGAGCATGTTCACGGTGGTCAGCGAGAGAATGAAGAATGGGGTGTGTTTTTTTGTTGTTGTTTGTTTTTTTTGAGGAACAAGATCCCTGTTTGTCTAAGGCCCTGGTCTGGCACCTGAGTGAAGTGTTCTGGGGAGATCTGTTAGGCAGGAAAGTCTGGGTTTACTGTTGTTGCTCTTCTTGTGGCCATGGTGGCAAACTGAGTAGAACTGATAAATAAACATGAGCAGCTTTTCAACATTTGTGTGCGCTTCAAAATGTCAAGTGAATCTGTTGTATTTTTTAACCAGTAAGATCCTAAATATCTAATAGCCAGACTTACAATAGAGCAAGTTGAATTTACTGTTGCCCAGAGATACTTAACATGCAGAATTGCCATTGTACCTATTTAGAAAAGTGACCCTGTTTCTGTGCTGCATTAACTGCCTATCAGTTGGTGATACACCACCACCTCCTCTTTCTTATGTGGCATGTTTTAACTTGGCAGGTGAAGTTTGGTAATGTCACCCTTGAAGACTTTCTCATTAAATCACAGAGAGCTTCCTCTTAGGTGAGGATGGGAGAGAACTGAGTAAACAGTGGCTTCTGGAGCTGTGCAGGTAAAGACTCCCAAGAAAGAACCTGAAGGATCTCACAGTGACTCTGTCCTGCTTAGATGATAGGGATTGGGCAGAATGAAGGTTCCCAGAGAATACCAGTCCCTGAAAGAGGGAAGTAGGAAGGGAGTGCATAGAGAGGAGTGCTGTGGGAAAGGGACAGTGCCTTGCATGTCACCCTCCGGGGGAAGCCGTGGGCTTGGTGGTTGGAGTGTTTTGGAGGGTGAGGAAGGAGACAGGGTGTGGCCTCCTGGGGGAAGCAGAGGGAGAGAGTGGAGGTGTAAGAAGTGGTTGTGGGCAGGGCATGGATATTATAAAGACAGAGGTGAGATTAGGGTGAGAAGGAGGGTAGACCATGTGGATCGCTAGGGTGAGGTGGGTGGGGGGAACTGCTCGGAGACGTAGCCAAGGGCCAAAGACTGGACAGATGATGTGTGTAGAATAGATTTCCCAGTAGGAGATGATAAAATGAGGATGTCTTCTTTGGAGACCTAAGCAGAGCCCTTAGTGAGACCTGGTATGTTTTCTTGTCTCAGGGCTGCCAGATTGACTGAAACACCTTCATTTTATCTGATCAGCTTGTGGGCAGAGCTAAGAGCTGGGGCCCTGGATTGCTGGGGTCCCCAGAAGTGGGCAACATGTAATGGCAAATCCATAGCAGAGCAGAGGTGCTTTGCACTTTATTATAAAGTGCTCAGGGTACAAATTAGTTGCTTTTAAGAGCAGCTGTGTATTTTTTTTAAAGCTAAATGTTTATTCATTTGGCAAATTGAGATACATTTCTATTATCCCTGATTTGTAGACATTGGGAACATAGTGCAGCCATTTTAGCATAAAACTTTCTTTACTGTGTTAAAAATAACCCAATAACCAGCTTACTTGTACTTTACTGCTGCTGCTGCTGCTGCTAAGTCGCTTCAGTCGTGTCCGACTCTGTGTCCCTGGGATTCTCCAGGCAAGAATACTGGAGTGGGTTGCCATTTCCTTCTCCAATGCATGAAAGTGAAGAATGAAAGTGAAGTCGCTTAGTCTTGTCTGACTCTTAGCGACCCCATGGACTGCAGCCCACCAGGCTCCTCCGTCTATGTGCTTTACTAGTGCTTAGTAAGTTTTGTAGTGGTAGAACTCTGTTCATTTAAAATGTTTACTTAAGGAGTAGCTTTTGACTTTATTCAAATAGTTTGAATTTCTAACACATTTTGAGAAACAGGGCTCCCTGATGGGACCTGTCACTTGTAGTGGTCATTTGTGTGCAACCAATCATATCAGGAGAAAGCAAGAATGGGTGCTGGGGCTGGACAGACTGGAGTCAGATTCCAGCCCTGCCACTTAACCTGTTTTAGTTCCCTCACTTTTAACAGGGATAATAACTGACCTTGTGTGGCATAATTAGCACCAGGCCTGTACCCTTGCCCTTGCTAGACATCAGGGGCTGCTTGTATTTTATCACAGTGTCCTGGTATGGAGGGGCCTGTGGAGATCTAATGTCCCAGGAAATATGACTTGGTGAAAATGTCCTCAAGGGGCCAGCACTCTCCAACTTGCTCATAGCTCCACACATGTGCATGCAGTAGATTGATCAAAGGCCTCTGGGAGTAGTGAGCAAAGTTTGAAATTTCTTTAGCCGAGAAAGGTTGTCTTTCCCCACCAAGACCTGAAGATAAAGCCAGGCTGAGCCAGGAGAGGTCTGTTTCGGGGTGCCCCCTCTCCTAGAGCCTCTGTTCTGGTTCCGCCCCACTCCAGTATGTCAACTTCACCACAAACCTTCCCGTTTCAGGGGGAAAGAAAAAGTACCTCTGCCTTGGGGCAAAGTCAGGAAAGGGAACTGGTTAAAAGTCATGTCCTGTTTGTGGTCTGATTTGAAGAATTCTTGTTCTTTAATGCCATTGGCCAAACTTATTTCGTTAATGAAGGGTGGCTTCTCTGTCCAATCAAAGAACTTTGCAATTTACTGTTTTCTTTTTAAAATTGCCTTTTTATTGAAGTGTAACAAACCATATATACTTTTGAAATTTGGGCCATGGGCTCTTTATTTTTCATTTGTTTATATTCTCAGCTGGGCTGAGTCTCATTGCTGTGAGGGCTCTCCCTCGTTGGGGTGCATGGGGCCTGCCCTTTAGTCACCCTGTGCAGGCTTGTCATTGCGGTGGCTTCTCTTGTTACAGAGCACGGGCTCTGGGTGCTTGGTCTCAGTAGTTGCAGAGCACAGGCTTAGTTGCTCTGCAGCATGTGAAAATTTCCCAGACCAGGGATCAGACCCGTGTCCCTTGCACTGGAAGGCAGATTGTCAACCACTGGACCACCAGGAAAGTCCATGCTGTCTTTCTTAAAGGCAGAGAGGACCTGAAGCTGGGCTTCCTTGCAGGCCTCAAAGGGCAGCTCTGTGCTTTTCAGGCATTCAGAAGTGCTCTGGACCCACTAGATCAAGGAGCCCCTTCTGGAGGGCAAGGTTAAAGGTTAATGTTTCCTCCTCATCACTTTGTGCTAAAACTTGTCTTCTTACTTGACTTTCTCCCCTGTTGGTCCTCCAGGGTAGGGAAGGTCCTACTTGAGTTTGTATCCTCTGGTAATGCACATAACCATCATTACTTGGTACATATATACGTGTGCTTGTTGGCTACTGATTTAGGACATTACTATTGTTTTAATATTCTCAGATGTTGATCATTTAGTGACAGGATTCTAGTTAGATGTGGTTCCCTCGCTTACGGTCCCCTGTTCATCAGCAGGTCTCCTAGATCCACAGTTTTTTTTTTTTTTTTAATGGAAAAGAAAAAAAGAGGGTTTCTAAATAAGGAAGCTTTAAAAAATAGTATTATTACTCTTTTTTTTAATTTGGGGGTGTGGAGTCTTCATTGTGGCACATGGGCTGAGCTGTTGCTCTGCAGCAGGTGGGGTCTTGGTTCCCCAATCAGGGATCGAACCTGCATCCCTTGCGCTGGAAGGTGGACTCCTAACCACCAGGAAGTCCCTAAAATAAGGAAGCTTTTAATCAAAGCTGTTAGCATCTTGGATGGTATTCTTATCTGTTTAACATTTTTGTGTAGCTCCTGCTTTCTTTTATGTTGGGATTTTGGAGAATTTTGTGTGCAGTCACTCAGTCGTGTCCGATTCTTTGCGACCCTATGGACTGTAGCCCGCCAGACTCCTCTGGTCCTTGGGTTATCCTGGCAAGAATACTGGAGTGGGTTGCTGTTTCCTCCTGCAGAGGATCTTCCTGACCCAGAGGTCGAATCTGCGGCTCCTGCGTTGGCAGGCAGATTTTTTACCAGTGAGCCACCTGAGAAGCCCTTGGAGCAGTTTACAACATCTTAAATGATAATACAGTAAGTCATCTCCCACTTCTAGTCCTGATTTTTAATGAGGATTGTTCGAATTTGCTAATGAAACACAGTGCATCAGGACAGGTTGAAGGCACGCATTGCCATTTCCGTGATTCGAAGCAGCTTGAGCACCGCGACAAGGTGTTACTGCCATCATCCCAGGAAACGGCTGCGGGGAGATTAGAAGGCACCTCGTGGGAAGCTGCCTTGCCTAGCATGCCTCAGTTCCTGGAGTATATGCTTGGTGTTCTGCTGAGAATTCTGTAGGGATATTAGACATCGTTTGGCCTTTGCTGCAGTTTAGTGTCTGCAGAATGCTTCTGGATCTTACCCACTGAAAGAGATCAGAGTACAACAGTGACTCTCACTGGCGTACCCTTCGCTTCCCGAAGATATTTGGCAGCATGTTAGGTTGGTGCAGCTGGGTGGGGATGCAGCTGGCATCTAGTGGGCTGGGGCCAGGGAGGCTGTAAATTCGTACAATTTTGAAGATAGTCCTGCTTCAACAGAGAGTAACACTGCCCCAAGCATCAGTGGTAGGCTGGTGGAGGCCCTGGAGCACAGTGATCATAGCAGTTAGGAACAGTGGGATGTGATTCCTATCCCCACAGACAGTGAGTTTTAATAACTTACAATGGTACCTGTTTAAACCTTGAAGGTACCATAACATTTGTTTCTAATTCATTGGCAGTGCCTTTCTGAAACGAAGCTTGAGGTGGAGAGGTCTGGCATAGAATCTCTCCCTTTGCAACCTTGGAAGGACACTCCCAGGAGGCAATCCCAAATCTTACTTGGGTTGTAAGGAGATCGGTCTTAGTACTCAGGAGTAGACTGATGTTCTCACCCTGGAATGTGTATGCTCACGTGTATCCAGTTTCTTTAGTTAAGTTGATCAAATTACTGAACAAACATTTATGGTTAATGCGAAAAACATTGAGCTGTTCTAGTGGAGTTGTTCCGGTTTTTTGTGGTCTTGGTTCTCCTGGAAAATGAACTGATGGTGTGAGGGACTGTGAATTAGTGTCCCTACAGCCACACTGTGAAAGACTGCTGTCAGATGGATGCTGTTTTTTCATGGTATTTATTTAGTCTCCCACAATCAGCAGTATGAAACTTGTCTTTTGACTTAAACAGACGGGATACAGAAAACCCTAAACAAGTAGATCGGAGACTGACTTTGTGTTTTTCTGTTCTTTTTCAGACTGTAATAGCATTTTGAGTGCAAAAGTGATACATTAAGAATGCTGTGTTTTTGCTATTTCTAAACTTTTGGAGGATGTTGGGATTATGAGCCTCAGTTTTACAGCTGTTTGAGCTGAGTGGAAGAAGATTGGTTTAAATGTGAACTGTCCATTCTGGTTCCTCCTTGAGTCTTGTGTTCCTTCTTTGCCTAGTCTCCCTCTGGACTTGCCCACATGTGTTTTAAACATTGCACATATCCTGTACCTTGGCACTCCAGTGTTCTGTGGGCTGGGCTCATTCACCCTCAGGTTGTACACTTACTGGAAATGTACCCATGACCTTCAGTGACCTTGTGTAGTGCCAGGACAGTGAAAGGCCTCAAGGGTCTGTTGGTGAATTTGTTTATAGGCTTCGAGGTTTGTATTTGGCAATACTGCACCAAAAGAAACAGTTTAGAACAGTTAAATTCTTTCTTTGATTCTACAATTCACTGCATTTTCTTGTTTATATTAACCATCCTAAGTGGCCTTTTTGTTTTTGCATTATCTGTTTTTTTTAAGTTGATTGATACATGGAGGGGGATTGATACGTAGAGGGGAAGCCTGGATACATGTGAACAGAAGTTCCTGTAGTTAAATAAAAATGTCCTTGATGATGTGCGTTGATCATGTAATTGTTGTCATGCTGCATGGTTCTAGGAGCAAGTCAGACTGTGTAGTGTTCTGTTCTTCAGTGTTGCTCCGCACTGGACAGGTGGAGCTGGTTGTACCTACGTCCCTGCAAAGATGTCGTGACTTCTCCCACAGAGTAGGCACTCAGATCCTGACTCCTGTGGCCACATGCCTTGAGCTGGAGGAGGGCCAGGCTGCTGGTGGTTCTTGTGGCTAAGGACTTTTGTAGAGGCCTGGGAGGCCCTTCTGGGATTGCCTGATCTAGAGCCCATCCTTTCCTGATGAAGTGGTCCAACCTCCACTCCTACCCTACCTCTGAAAATTTTATCTTATTTTCCACCAACCTTTTATTTTATTCTCTCTTAAAAGTTGTTTCTCAGAGTGTCCATGTTCTTGTTGATGCAAATTTTCATTAGTCACAGTTTTGAAAAATACCTATTTCTTTATAACATCTGTGAGTTCTAGTAACTAGGCATTCAGTGTTTAGGGTTTCTTTTCCTGTGTATCTCTAATGGGAAGAACTTTGTCTTTATAAATAAAATTTTTAAATGATTTTAGTATTTTGGGAATGGCAATTTGACCACTTTTGTTAAAGGACTGGCTTCTATACATAAAGCCATTGTTTGTTAGAGTAGTGTGCCAAGCCTTGGTTATATTAATAGTTGTCAGAGGCCACCTCAGACATTGGAACGGCATTCTGTTTAGGCGTCTGACCAAACCTCTGTGAGTCATTGCATTGTCTATAGGTGGGAGTGGAGCTCTACTCAGAAGGTTGGTTGAGTGTCCCTCAGCTCCTGGTATCCAGTAGGCACTGGGTCAACCTGGGTCTTCTCCCTGTTCTGTGGAGGGCAACTTCCCAGGGGCTTCACAGTAAGAATCACATCCCAGAGGCTGCTTGTTACTTGCCTCTGTGTTATTCTCCATAGACCTCTCCTTGTAGGAAAGGTTCGGGGTGGGCTGAGAATGACCAGGCAAGGCAATGTTTGCTCATTAGTCTACTGGAACAGTGTCATAGCATCGCTCTGGATGAGGGAAGGCATGAGCCCTTACCCTGGGGTCTGAGCTGTCTAATCTCTTAACCTCACTGTCCTCTTTTATAAACATGGATATTATTGAATCAACTTCGTGAAGATGTATGGATCACCCTTGGCTGATGCAGGAGATTTGCTGAATGAATATTAATGTTTGTTCTCTGAAGAAAACATCTTAAATTTCTTGTCTGAAGTATTTTGATTGGAGAGTTTAATCCATTTACATTTAAAGTAATTATTGATAAGCAAGGACTCTGCCCTTTTGCTGTTTGTTTTCTTTTCTTTGTCTTAGAGTTTTTTGGTTCCTCGTTTCCTCCCCAGTTGCCTTCTTTTATGTTGATTTTTTTGTAGTCAGCTGTTTTGATTATTTTCTCCTTTACTTTTGTGTCTGTTTTTTAAACTTTATTTATTTATTATTGGCTTCACTGGGTCTAACTTGCTGCACTCAGGCTTTCTCTGGTTTTGGCTCTTGGAGGCTACTCTCTAGTTCTGGTGCATGAGCTTCTCATTGCAGTGGCTTCTCTTGTGGAGCACGGGCTCTAGGCATACAGGCTTTAGTAGCTAAGTATAATAGTCATGACATGGAGATTTAGTTGCCCCAAGGCATGTGGGATCTTCTGGAACCAGGGATCAAGCTGTTTCCCCTGCATTGGCAGGTGGA
This sequence comes from Aepyceros melampus, assembly GCA_006408695.1. Classification (NCBI taxonomy): domain Eukaryota; kingdom Metazoa; phylum Chordata; class Mammalia; order Artiodactyla; family Bovidae; genus Aepyceros; species Aepyceros melampus. The sequence continues at coordinate 114,873 of SJXQ01008280.1, read as the reverse complement.
TTCTTCACCACTTACCACCAGGGAAGTCCCATACCCTGTTACTTTCGAAGGTCCTAACTTCCCAGAAAAACTCTCCCCAGCTTTTGCCTTAGGCTGTGTATTGTGTGTTTGGACTGTAATTTTTTCGCCACAGGCTCTGACTTAAATTTCACTTTCCGTGTTTTCAAGCTTTTTCAGCTTGAGTTCTGAGGTAGGCAAAACAAAGAGGTGCCTGCATCACCCTTCAGGTAGCCCCCAGATGGGTTGGAACAGAAATATGCAATAAATTGGGAATAAGATAGGTTCTGCTCCCTAGAACCAGGGACATGGGGAATTAAGATCCCACATGCTGTGGAGCAAATCAAAACACTGCAAAACTGAGCCTACACTACTAGCCCCCATGCCACTGTCAGAGAGTCTGTGCACTGCAAGGAATCAAGACTGCTGGTAGAAATACCAGTAACCTCAGATATGCAGATGGTACCACCCTTATGGCAGAAAGCGAAGAAGAACTTAAGAGCCTCTTGATGAAAGTGAGAAAGGAGAGTGAATAAGTTGGCTTAAAGCTCAACATTCAGAAAACTAAGATCATGGCATCTGGTCCCATTACTTCATGGCAAATAGATGGGGAAACAATGGAAACAGTGACAGACTTTATTTTTTTGGACTCCAGAATCACTGCAGATGGTGACTGCAGCCATGAAATTAAAAGACACTTACTCCTTGGAAGAAAGTCATGACCAACTTAGCATATTAAAAAGCAGAGACATTACTTTGCCAACAAAGGTTCGTCTAGTCAAGTCTTTGGTTTTTCCTGCGGTCATGTATGGATGTGAGAGTTGGACTATAAAGAAAGCTGGTGCTGAAGAATTGATGCTTTTGAACTGTGGTGTTGGAGAAGACTCTTGAGAGTCCCTTGAACTGCAAAGAGATTCAACCAGTCCATCCTAAAGGAAATCAGTCCTGAATATTCATTGGAAGGACTGATGCTGAAGTTGAAACTCCAACACTTTGGCTACCTGATACGAAGAGCTGACTCATTTGAAAAGACCCTGTGCTAGGAAAGATTGAAGGTGGGAGGAGAAGGGGACAACAGAGGATGAGATGGTTGGATGGCATCACCAACTCAAAAGACATGAGTTTGAGTAAACTCTGGGAGTTGATGAGGGACAAGGAGTTCTGGCATGCTGTGCAGTCCATGAGGTCTCAAAGAGTCGGACATGACTGAGCGACTGAACTGAACTGAACACTCCAAGGAAAGATTCCCCATGATGTAAGATAGATCCCATGTGCTGCAACGAAGACCCGACATAGCCGAATAAATAGGTAAATATTATACACTTGAGTCAGATGCTGGTAGGTCAGGCCTGAAGTCTGCAGTCCTGCTGTTTCTGTCTGCTCAAGTGTCCTCCTTTCCTCCTGTGAGCTGATGTCCATCTGGGGCCAGGGCTCACCTTCTCCGCAGTCTGCTCTGCTTTGCTGAACTCATACAGTTATTTATCTGTCCCCTTCATTCCACTTGGACATTTCTCAGGTCTGTCCCTCACCCTTCCTGCTGCATAGCTCTTGCCTTAGGGATTTTCCACCTGGCCTTCTGGAGCACTTTCTCAGTTGGTCTCTAGTCTTGTCACCCTCCACAATTTGTTTATATTTTTGTTTTTAGTATAATCTACAATATAGATCCTAAGTATAAAGCTTAATGAGAAACCACAGTGTAACCTGCCCTGAGTTGCACTGTCAACACCCTTCTAGAAGCCTGCCATGTGTTCTTCCCAGCCACAGAACCATGATCCTGAGTTCTAAATTGTAGTGTTTGTTTTCTTTCGGCTTCATGTACATGGAGTTATACAGAATGGAGTTCGGAAGATGATGTTGGCTTTTCACTGAATAAAATGTTTTTGAAATTAGCGCACATTTTTGTGCTTAGCTGTGGATCATTCATCGTCATTGCTATGTTTAATAATGTGAGTATATGCCAATTTGATATTCTGCCATAGGTGGACATTTAGGTAGCTTTATTTTAGGCTGTTATAGTGGATAATGCTGCTGTGAGTCTTTTAGGTTGGAAGACTTTTAGTGAACAGTTGATTGAGATTCTGGTAGCTGTGTTTTGACAAGCACGTGCATGTGTCTGCTGGGTGGGCTCCAGTGGCTCACCGTCCATGTATGTGTGTTCAGCTTCCGTAGGTACAACCACTTTGGAAAAGCGCTTTCCACATTTACACCTCTTTGACGCTGAGTAAGACAGAGTTCAGGTGTCTTCACAGCTTCATCAGCATTGGTATTTTCTCTTTTTCATTTTAGGTTTTCAATGGGTATGTTGTGGTATATTGTGTTATGGTTTTAATTTGCATTTCTCTGGTGATTCATGATGTTGATCTTTTCGTGTGCATATTGGCCATTCAGCAGAGTATTTTGAGAAGACTTTCCTACAGATTGAGTGAATGCACACCTCCTGTGTGCAGCTTACCTGATAAGAAGCCTAAATGCACATGCAGGTATTGGCCCTCGGCAGTACCTTGGTGTGGTAGAGGGTGACACTGCGTGAGAATGTGGATTCAGAGCACACACCTTATGGATTATGCCTTTGTTTTTCTACCCATAAAGTAAAAGTTATCATTTTATAAAGTGCCCTTAAGAATGGAATGCCTTACTCCAGGGTTGAACATATGTAAAAACTCTCCCTTTAATAAGGAACTTGATCCAGTCATGTCTCTTTTTGCTATGTAATGGCAGTTTCAGTGATTTATAAAACATAGGATGGAGAAAGTGGGTTAAGGAGGATGGGGGTCAACATTACAAACTTCTAGCTGTAAGATAAGTAGGTCCTGGGGGTATAATGTGCAACATGGTACCTCTGTAGGTAATAATACCGATCATAAATTTGAAAGTTGCTAAGACAGTAAATCTAAAAGTTCTCAACACATACAGAAACTGTAACTATAATGAGTTGATGGATACTAACATTTCTATGCTAATCTTTCTGCACTGTATGCATTTATCATTACATCATACACCTTAAACCTAAACTGTGTTATATCTCAATATAGCAAAAAGAAAATCCCTCCGTTCTAGACACTGTATTCCTTTTGTTTGGAACTCAGAGGTAAAACAAAAGCAATGTTTTCTTTAGTATATTAGTCTCTAGAATGTGTGTGTGTGTACTTACTCCAGAAAGAGATCAAGATGATCTTTTAGAGTTTGGAAGAAGATATACTTCTGATTGTTTTTCTTATCATGTTTGGTTCCTATTTTTGTGTTTTTTAGTGTAATACAGTAATATAATTTATACGTATGTGAACATATTATTGCCATTTTAATTTTTTCTTTTAAAAAACATTTTCTGAGATATACTTTAATAGGATAAAACAAAACTCTTTTAAGGGTACCTTTCAAAGAGTTTTAATGGGTACTTATATCTGTGTAACGGAAGCCCCAGTTCAAAGTAAGAGAAGGTTTCTGTCTCCCAGAATCTCTCTCCTGCCCTTTTGCCCCTCTTCTGAAACTGAAAGCCCTGCTTTTCATCACTGTAGACTAGTTGTTGTATCTTTCCTAGGATTTCTTAAGAAACTATGCAGTGTATACTCCTCAGTTTGGCTTTTTTTGATTAACATGTTTTTGAGTTTCATCCATGTTGCTTGTTTGGGCAGTTTTTTCCCTTTGTGATTGTTGATTGAGAAGTATTCTTTTGTATAGACTTAACATCATTGGTTGATTCATTCACCTGTTGCTGGACACCTGGGTTTTTTCCAGGTTGGACTGTTAGGCATGGTATAGCTATGAACATTTGTGAAAGAGTTTGTGGACAGAGGGTCTCATTTCTCTTGGTCAAACACCTGAGGGTTAAGTGGCTTTACTAAGAAGCTGACAGACTTTCCCAAAGCTGTCCCACCATTTTATATTCCCACCAGCAGTGTGGGAGAGTTCTAGTTGCTCTGTAACCTTGCCAGCCCTTGATTTTGTCAGTTTTTTAATGCTGGCCATTCTGTGGATGTGCAGTGGTATCATGGTCTTTGATTTGCATTACTAATGATGTTGAACATCTCTTGATGTGCTTGTTACCCATTCCTGTATCATCTTCAGTGAATTTCTCTTTGATTGTTTTTAATGGGTTTGTGTTTTATTTTAAAAATTCTTTATATATTCTAAACGCAAGTCAGCTGTAAATTGTGTGTATTGGGAATATTTCTCTGATTCTGTCCCTTGCCTTTTCATTTCTTGATTATATATTATTCATATTTTGAATCCTGCTTAATTTTTCACTTAGAAGCATGCAATCAAAAATATTTGGAGGCTGTTGCTCTTCTGCACTGGCAAAAGAAATTGCTGTGAACTGAGGAGAGGAAGGAGGGAGCCCAGGCCCTGTGCACGGCTCTGCTTATGAATTTTGTCTTAGTGGGGTGTCTGTTGGAGAGCCTGCTTTGATTTCGTGTGAATGTTATTTGGGCAAGTTTGGGGTAATCTCAATAGTCCTACCCCAGAGGAGTAATCGCTTCTCTGAGCTCCTGCCGTATGCTTAGTGTGCCTGTCTGCTGCTACTGTCAGTGACATGGCCGGAGGGCCCACTTAGCCATCTGCACTCAGAGCATGGGTGTGGTGACTTGTGATCCAGGTGAGAGCAGGCTCATGGGATTATTTCTATACTGGTGGAAATCTTTGTTAGTCTAGAACATGTTTTGAATGACTGGAAATTAAAGTAGAATTTATACTTTTTTTTTTTTTTTTGGTAAAACTGCTAGAAGCACAAAGCATCACATTGGTTACACTAATATTCAATACTACCCTCACCCTCAGCCTGGCATCAGGATTTTAAGTGGATGTGCTCCTGAGTCAGCCTCCCCCAAACAGCAAATTGCCACTCAGAGTAGTAGATAAGGCAGTTCTTTCCAGTACCTTCATTAATGGAATCAGTGCAACAAATGGCCAACAGACAGAATTTTTCTCCAAGCCAAAGAAAAACTCGGAAGCAATTGTGAAGGTGCTTGTCACATGTGTTGCTGGAAAACCCGACACCAGCCCTCTAAATTGGGTCAGAAATGCTTCTGGAATCAAGCCTTCCTGGTCTGTGGGTACAAAGGCAGATCTGGCTATGGAAATGTACCATTTCCTAGTATACTAGTACCTTAGGATACAAGCCCAGCTCATACTATATGGGGTCCAGTGCAAAATGAAACTGGATTAAGAATGCTGCAAAAATCTATAAGGATGTATTATTGTACAGCAGAGAGAATATAGCCAATATTTTATAATAACTGTAAATGGAACCTGTCTTTAAAAATTGTGAATCACTGTCATTCACTTGAAACTTAAATAATATTGTACACCTCAATTTTTTTTAAAAAGCTTCAAAAGCTTTTCATTTCTTCTGTAGTTTCTCTCAACCTGCTGTGATATTTTTGTTATTTGATATCAAGCATTTTTAGGTGGAAGGATACTTGTGGGGCAAGTGCAGACTCTCCCAGGTGCCCAAGGTGCCCCTGTCCAGGACTTCTGGACAGTGGGTGTTCGTGGAGGGGAAGAGGTTGCAAGAGGCAAGATGTGTGTGAGCTGAGCGTCCAAGCCCCAGCTGTGGTCCATTGACCTGTTGGGCCTCACTTACATAACACAGACTCAGGTAATAGCTAAGGAGATTACAGGGTGCTGGCTACAAAATTCAGCCTTATGTGTGGGCCCTTCTGAGCACAGCTCCTCTTTGACTCACCAACTACCCGCATGCCCACAGTGCCCCTGTCTACTCGTGTGCTGTGTGGTTTCCAGGTCACCTCAAGTCTAAACATGGAGTGAAAGTTCTTCACTCAAAGATGAAACTCACAGGCCAGGACCTGAACTCAGGTTGCAGGTGTCTTACAGAATCAGGCTTTTGAGGCTCCGGTTAGAAACTCATGCTAAACCCAACAAAACATACAATAGTGTGAGCTCCTTCAATAAAAATACCATTGTGTTTCATGAATTTTCATAGAATGTTTTCGTGTTTGTCAGGGTAAGAAGTCAAGCTGAGGTAATAGTAGGTGTTGCTTGAGGTTTACTGCTGAGGCCAGCAAAGAAAAGCATGGACTGCTTAGGGTTCCAGGTTCCTCCCAGTATGGTCTTCATTGTCCTTACCCATCTTAAACTGGGTCAAGTTCTTTTTTTTTTTTTTTTTGCTTTACAATACTATATTCATTTTGTTACACATCAACATGAATCAGCCACGAGTGTACATGAACTCCCAATCCCGACCCCCCCCTCCCCGCTCCCACCCCACACCCTCTCTCTGGATTATCCCCGTGCATCAGTCCCAAGCATCCTGCATCCTGCATCAAATCTGGACTGGCGATTCGTTTCACTTATGATATCACACATGTTACACTGCCACTCTGCCAACCCATCCCACCCTCTCCCTCTCCTACAGAGTCCAAAAGGCCGTTCTATACATCTGTGTCTCTTTTGCTGTCTTGCGTACAGGTTTATCATTACCATCATTCTAAATTCCATATATATGTGTAAGTATACTGTATTGGTGTTTTTCTTTCTGGCTTACTTCACTCTGTATAATCGGCTCCAGCGTCATCCACCTCATTAGAACTGATTCAAATGTATTCTTTTTAATAGCTGAGTAATACTCCATTGTGTATATGTACCACAGCTTTCTTATCCATTCATCTGCTGATGGACATCTAGGTTGCTTCCATGTCCTGGCTATTATAAATAGTGCCGCAATGAACATTGGGGTACATGTGTCTCTTTCAATTCTGGTTTCCTCGGTGTGTATGCCCAGCAGTGGGATCGCTGGATCTGGGTCAAGTTCTTGACCTGTGACTTGCTCTCTTTGATGGGTGGACACTGGCCTCCCAAAGCCACTTCCTCTGAGGGAAGCCCTCCCATGAGCTGGTGAGCTGCCACTCCACACACCCTCTTCTAGGATGAGGGAGCACCTGCTAGGCTCTGGGTGGCCCGTTCAGACCCATGTGGTGGCAGCTCAGGGTGACCAGCGGGCGGGACTGACTGGTGGTGTGGACATGTTGCCCCTGGAGCCACAGAAAAGGCAGCCTGGGGTTGGGGGTGGTTTATCAGTCACTGACAAATATGACTGTTAAGGGCCACAGTCTGTTAAAGGTTGTAGTAAGTTTCTATTTTCTGTTATAAATTAGAGGAAACTAGTAGAAGAGAATGCTGAAAATGTGTATATGGGTCCATTTAAAGTGCCTTTTTGGCTAAGCCTCCTTAGGGTTTGGAAAAAAGAGGAATTTTTCTTCCATTTTTGCAAAAGATAAAGAGGCATGGCTTGTTGTTGTAGCTGAGTTGGTACTGGAGCACATGGTCAAGACTCCCATGATAGGGTTCCTCCTTCACGGTGATGCTCACTTGAGTTCTGAAGGCTATTCTCTAATACCAGACTTGCGAGCTAAATTTTTTAGGCTCCTGTGATGTGGCGAATTTACCCTCTTAACCACTGAGGACACCAAGTGTGTCTCTGTCTAGGTTCAGGAAGGGCTGGTTGGATGCCCCCTCTGGAATTTTGGGGAATGGGCACCTCAAAGGCCATGTGTCCACTGACATACTGCCTGTTCCTCATCCACCCCCTCCATCTGCACCTCAGTAACTGGTAGCAACGCTCCCTCAGTCACAAGCCAGACTGCGAAGCTAGTCGTCCTGCGGTCTCCTCCCCTGGGTGCTGCACACGTGGGTGTGTCAGCAGGGCCGTTTCTATTATTTCCGTCTCCCAAGCCAATCAGACCTCATCTCTCTGTCCTCACAGACCCTTGCGAGGTGTGTGAACACCACACACCTTGGCTACTTGGGAACCTCCTCACTCATTTCCTTATTCCCCCCCCACCTCCCGATCCACCCTTGGGTGTAACTGATCCTGCTGCCTTCCTCCTTGGCAGTCACTGCTGCCCACCCCAAGTCCCTGATGGCCCCAGAGCTCTGTCCACCCTGTGTGACACGTTATTTTTATTATCACAGTCTTTCCTTTGCCAATCCTGAGATTAAAGGATCGGATTCTCTTCCTCTTCGTAATAGATTATTGTAGTCAGCTGTCATAGGTGAGTGACAGAGTAACTGGCCTCTTGGAGAGCAGCTCAGTTGATGTCTCTGGCCAGTTGCATAGCTGAAAGGACTTGGAATGATCTTTTCCAGATGTCTCTTGGGATGCTAACACTAAGGAGGTGATGTTGTGTGAGGAGGTTCTCGCTGGGGGCCCTCCTGCCCATTGACTGCAGGCATGGGGCGGCCACAGGACTCATTTATTCTGTCTGTCTGGAAACCATCAGTGTCCTCAGTGGGGTCATTGCATCGGCCTGGACCCCAGAGTGAGGGAAAAGTGGTGCAGAGCAGCCGTGCTTATGGGGTGAGTGGATGGCAGAAGCTGGACCCATCCCTTTGGTGTGAGCAGCAGAGAGCTGGGGCCGTTTGCAGCACAGCTGGGCCTGTGCTGGGTGTCATGACATTCAGTGCTATGCTCTGGAAACATGGTTGGGACATACTGTCCTGTGTGAATATTGATACATGTAGAATGGGACAGATACTCTTCCCAGGAGAGAAGAAATACTATAGAATATGCTATTACCACAAACCACAGCTTCTTGGGTCACAGTCTGGAAGCCCAGCGATGGGATAGCATGTAGACTCAACAGACGTCAGCTGTGCTGACGAGTGAGGGCACGGAAGTCAGGGTCCGTTGTGTAGATATGGCCACGACTGTTCCGTGTACTGCAGGACTGGGGTTGTACTCCCCTGCTTAGTTCAAGGCTGACTGTCAGGGACACAGGCTCTGGAGGAGGGGTGAGAACTGCAGTGAGGTCATGTTTCGTAACTGTCATGTGTCCCACAAGATTATTCTTGGGATTTGATGGGATTCTGAACTGCATAGAAGAGAGCTAATGACAAGGGTGTGTCCCAGAACAAGGCTTTCAGACCGACCGTGGAGAAGGTCCAGTCTGACAGAAGAACGGGTGGTTTCCATGCTCTTTGTGTCTGTGTCACCCTGTCATGGACAGTGTGCATAGCCTAGCCTGGCATGGGCCCAGTGACACCTGGGGTGATCTGTCAAGCTTTGCACTGGATGTCGTGGAAGTTTCCAGATTTTTTATTTTTTTTTTGAAATTATGCAGATTAATAGAAAAGTTGCAAAAATAGAACATATATTCTCATTTTTCCAGATTCCCCAAATATTACATTGACCACATTTGCTTCATTGCTGTGTTTTTCCCTGAAATTTTTGAGAATAAGCTACATATATGATGCATTTTTACTTCTGAAATATTTCCATATCTATTTCCTAAAAAATTCTCTTCCATAACTATTGCCCGGGTACTGACACCATTTAGCGCTGATATAGCACTTGACCATAACTGGACGTGGCAGTTGTTTACTGACGCCCATTTTCTAGACTCAGGTCACCTATGCCTTGAACTTTCCTCTCATTTGTGACTGTTCCTCAGCCTGTGTCTTCTGTAAATTCATGTTTTAGAAGAGGATGGGCCAGTTGTTTTGTAGAATGCTGTCTGATGTTTCCTCTTGGTAAGATTCAGATTTGTTATTTTGGTGGGAAATCCAGAGGTGAGGCTCTGTCACCTCAGCCCTGTGGCAGGGGCACTCTTCCTGCTTTGTGCCATGGCCATGGGGTGGCATCTGTAGGCCTTTGGCCATTAAACTTCGTAAAACACTCTAAAAACCGAGGGACTCCAGAGTTATCCTCATAACAAATTGAGACATGTTTTTTTGGAGTAGCTAGAAATGGAACCCTCTTATAGGGAGATTTTTTCCCAACTTAGAATGTGTTTCTATCTGAGTAGTTAATCTGTGCCTCGACAAAGGATGACAGGAGGCTGGGGAACATGGTGGCTGTCCCCCCGGGGCTTGCAGTCACTGTTAGCGTCAAGATGGAACGCTACTCTGCTCTGCTCCTTTCCCAGTGGTGCTGTGGGCCTGGACCACTGCTCCTGCCTGTCTTATCCTTTGTGGGGTAAAGAGCATGGGAACCAACCTCTCCCTGAGGCCAGCTCCACCTCTGAAATGGCCCAACTGGACTTGGTTGTAGGGAATAGTTTGCCTGATTGGTTAATTGTTTAAGCTTGGCTTTGCATAGAGAGATCACTAAATTTGACTTTCCATTTGGTTGGAGATTTCAATATGGCTAATTTCTGTCTAGCTATATGATGTTAGTATTAAGTATTTGCAGCAAGGCCTGGCTTTTACACAAAAAACAGATTTTCAGAATCCTTAGAGCTTCTTTGTGAATCAGGAAATTCAGATCTCTGGACCCAAGCCATTGGCTTGTGTGTCTCATTTGTAAGAGTTTCCACTCCAAGAAAGATGCCTGTCACCAAATACAGGAGACTAAGAGAGAGGTGGAGAGAAGGGTATTTGCAACTCTGAATCCATATTAAAATTATTAGTGTTTATTCAAGTAAAAGAAACTTAGTTTTTATCAGGGTCCTTGCCTAAGTTTGAAACCATCGGCTGTCGTGTTGCTTCAGTTTTGATTTGTGACTCGAGGTGTGTGCTTTTTCAGTATCTGGTCAGATTTTGCTCAGTGCCTGCTCAGTTTTTGCTTAGGGGGTTGTGGTTCTGCTTTCTGCTGTCTGGCTTTTCTTATTGTTCGTTTTAAAATCTTTCCCTGAGACGTCCCTGGTGGTCCAGTTGGTTAAAGATTCGCCTGTCTTCCCATGCAGGGGACCCAGGCTCCATCCCTGGTTGGGGAACTGAGATGCCACATGCCCACAGGGCAGCTAAGCCCAAGCACCACAGCTTCAGAGCCCACACGGACTTTATTACAAATCTTTTAGGATCATTTAAAGTGTTTTTATGGAGAAGGCAATGGCAACTCACTCCAGTACTCTTGCCTGGAAAATCCCATGGACGGAGGAGGCTGGTAGGCTGCAGTCCATGGGGTCCCTAAGAGTCGCACCACTGAGCGACTTCACTTTGACTTTTCACTTTCATGCATCGGAGAAGGAAATGGCAACCCACTCCAGTATTCTTGCCTGGAGAATCCCAGGGACGGGGGAGCCTGGTGGGCTGACATCTATGTGGTCGCACAGAGTTGGACACGACTGAAGCGACTTAGCAGCAGCAGCAGCAGTGTGTTTAAAGAGCACATGGTGTTAGGTATAGTGATGGTACAAAGCAGCATAAGACACCGATAGGATGCTCTTAATTTTCCAACTCAGTATAGTTTATCTTACAGGCTCTTAAACTCTTAGATGACCTGAAGTCTTCATGGGAACAAGGACCAGCGTGCCCAGACGTAAACAACCTCTGGTGGTGGTATGGAGCGGACAGAGTGCTGATACTCACCTTGTTTTGTCTGCTGTTGTAATGTTTTGCTGCTCTTTTTCCTTTTGTGACACAATTAAAGTGATCCCATTGTTTTTTATTTCTGACTTAGAAAAGTCAAGCAGTGGCTTTTCGCATCCCCTAAAGGGCAACAAAGATGTCTTCACTAACTGAACCCCAAAGAGAAGTCAGAAAACATTTGGAAGTACTTGGCTTTGAATGTAACCAACATAGAAAAATCAGTTACAGTTGTAACGTGGGTACCCATAGTAATCACAATCCTGGTAAAGAAATAGGCCATTGTTAACTCAAAATGGACTTTGAACCCCCTGACGTTATCAACATTTTATCAATCTCTGTATCCATCTACAGATGGCTTTTTAAAAAAATTTTTAAAGAAAATCTCTTTATTGAAGTACACTGCATGTACAGAAAAGTGTATGCTTCATACGTCTATAGTATAACTCAATGAATTTTCACTAATAGGAACTCTCTTATGTAATAAGAACCCAGGTTAAAAAATAGAAAGTTACCAGACTACTTGGGTAGCTTTTAATTGTGACTCACGGCTTACACACATATGAGAAGTAGTTCATGTTTAGATATAAACAAAAATACCATTTTCACTTGTGGGGGGTTGGGGTTGGTGGCGGCATCCGCTGATGGCTAGGGCGCTCTCACACGCTTGTTCGCCAGAGGTTGCCGGCAGGTGGTCTGATGGCACTTCGTGTCGCTTTAGATGCCCGGTGTATCCTTGGAGCTCGAGGTCTACAGGTGATGCCCATGCTGAGGAGACGATTGCTGTCTTCACTGGGGACTTTGGGAATAGGATACAAAGGAAGGAAGTCCTCTGGTGATGGTGCTTGCCCTGAAGGGAGCACTCGGTCCGTCTGTGTAACGGACCCTGTGGGTGGTGACACTGAGGGAACACACGCGCCAGGGACCAGCGTGGAGTGTGTGGCCTATCTTACGAAAAGCAGAAATAAACCCCTGGGGACATGTAGTGGCCCAGTTCCATTCTCACATGCCTGTGCTGGAATTGTGCACAGGGCTGTGTTGCTTCCACGGCGTGTGGAGGACAGGCGGGTGCACGTGCTGCTCCGCTGGTCCAGGCTGGCTTCTGTGAGTTCCTGGGTGACGATGAAACAAACAGCACAGTGGATGATGACTGGCCAACTGTAGGAAAAGCAAGTTTTGACATCTTACAGTGAGGCTGAAGGTAGCTTGGTTTTTTGGTAAACATTTGACTGTGAGAAGTATCTGACTTAATCCTCATGGCACTTGCGGAGGGAGATGCTGTCGTCTGTTCTGTGGGTGAGGAAACAAGCACAGCCAGGTAACTGCTCTGCAGGATCGGAAGCCCTCGTGCTGGTGAAAATGCTTGTTCTCACAGCAGGCCTTCTTGTTGAGCAGGGACCATCGCCTGAGGGTGGGGCTCAGGAGCCGCCTGGGGGGGAGAGGGAGGAGACTACCTCACTCTCATCACTGTTACGTGTGTTGTATTAGAATTTAAGGCCAGTAAGAGTCTTCAGGCCCTTCTTTTCTAGGCCTAGAGTTGATTATTCGAATCTCATGTTAGCAACAAAGAGGCAGTTGTGGGCTTACAGTTTGTTCATTTATTCATGTGATTTGCTTATTTTAATTGCATTTCTAATGTATCAAATGGGGTCCTTTTTCACTAATCCAGCAAGTGTGCAGTGAGGCCCTTCTCTGCATTTATCAGGGCGTCTTTTGGTCTCTGGATTATAGCAGGGAACCCTGCAGGCAAGGACTTCATTCCAGTGGAGCTTGTATCCTATTGGGTGACAAAAAGCAGAAATGCAGTAACATAGAGTCATGTGGCCACAGTGAAATGAACAAGGCAGCAAGGGGAGGGTACAGGGCGACCAGGAAACCCTGGTCGGATAGGTGACTGAGGGGTCGAAGGGGGCCCCTGGGTAGTGAATGAGGGGAAGAACAGACAAGAGGCTGCGATGTGGGGTCGACCCAGAGTGGGGTGGGGTCCCTGGAGCACTGAAGTGGAGGAAGGGCAGCACCCATGGGACCTCATGTGAGGAGGACCTCAAGAGAGACAGGGCTGTGCCTGAGGACAGGAGAATCAGAGGCTGGCTTTTTTTCTGTCTTTGAACACCACATGCAGATCTTGGCTGCAGACAGACCAGGGTGGGAACCTAAGAGAAGGGCTGGGCAGGAGATGTCCTCGGAGATTGGCAGCAGGTGAAATGTGGACCTGGGCTCCTCCTTCTCGTGATGGGGCCATCCATGGCCTGTGGGTGAGCAGCATTCCTGCCTGGCCTTCCCCACTCCATGCCTAGGGCTCGTCTCCCGATCCTGAGCCTGCTTGGTGCAGATTTAGTGGTATTTGAGTCTTTTTTGAATCTGCTCTACCATTTTTTCCCCTGTTGGGCTGGTCTAAATGAGGTTTTTGCTTACTAGTGTTTTTAAGTCATGAGACGATGTCTCCTTTTGGCGTCACGTGTTAAGCAACTTGTAACACTTGAGGCGAGGTTGAAATGGGCTTCTTGCTGACTCTTCAACACAAGTCGAGGCTCCAGTATGTCTGGGGACACGTGGGCTCTGTCCCCTGCTGTGGGTTGGGCGTCCTGCCCCGCCGCTTGGCAGACAGGTGCTGACAGTTGGCTTTTCTTTTTTAGGTGCACGTTCAGGTTTCCGAGCACAAACATCAAGATCACGTTCACTGCCCTGTCCAGCGAGAAGAGGGAGAAACAGGAGGCGCCCGAGTCCCCGGTGAAGCCTGTGCAGGCTCACATCTCACCGCTGACCATCAACATTCCAGACACCATGGCCCACCTCATCAGCCCCCTCCCCTCCCCCACAGGAACCATCAGGTATACAGCAGCTTCCTTAGGGGATCGGAGTCCCCATAGCGTCAGGGTGTGAGTGTGGACACGACCCTGTCCAAGTTTTAGTCCTTGCCTCTTGCTCTGGGATGTTCAGAAGCCATCATCACAGTCGTGGACGGCAGTGCATAGTGATGACGCCTTCTTCCCAGGCGCTGACCTGCATGGAGAGAGAGATGTTGAGGCACTTAAAATACCATTCAGTTTTTGAACACTGCTTACTCTCGGTTTCTTGCGTGTGAAACACAGTTCCCAAATGTTCCTGGTTTTCACTTGTGGATTCTTTTATTTGAGTGTAAGTTTAGGGATAGGTGATTTGTGGTATTGGTCTAAAGTGTGAGTCATGTTTTCAATTGTGTTTTGGTTTGATACCAAGAGTATCTTGGTTTGCTGCAACTTTATGTAAATTCTGATCACTTACAGTTTGGATTTCTGAGTTTGACCTCAGTAAGGTGACAAACTTGTGTTTGTCCTAATGTTCCAAGAGTGTCAGGAAGGAGAGAATGGTGCCTTCCGGGCCTACTCTTCACCATGGAATCCAGGGCAAGATGGTTACGTTGTGCTGAGCTTTCCGGGGGCAGTAGCTGAGGGTCAGGTCAGGAATCACCCAGGACCTGCAGATGAGACCCTGGGATAAGGCTCAGATGGTCAGTCTTCCTCCATTCGGTTAGAAGAGTGAAGTATGTATTCAGGCATCTTCTTCAATGTGAGTAGTATTAGACTTAGGTGCAGATGAACATACTTGCTTCTCTTGCGAGCCCAGCTCCTGCTGTCCACAGGGCCTGGCTGGACATTGTTTGCCTTGTCCACTGTGACTGACCCCACATGTAGCTGAGTGGGGAGGGTACAGAGGGAATGCTGCAGCTCTGGGGTGTAGCTTTCAGTCAAACACTTCTGTTTCTTATCTTAAAAACCAGCATGGAGAGAAAGGTATCCCTCTGGAAAGGCTCTGGAGGGAGTGTCAGTAGACTGGCTGCTCGGCTCCGTGTGAGTGCAGCTGCTGTTGGTTGGGCCCCTTCTCTGCCCCCTGCCACGGCCACTCTGCTGAGGATGCTGCCTCTGTCTCTCCCACTTAGTTGAATTTGTCTCTGTGTGACTAGATGTATCAGGTAGTAAGTGTGGCAGTGAGTTGGCAAATAGCAGCAACTACATGGCCAGATTTTTATCAGCATTGCATGAAAAATGTGCAGAATTCACGGAGGAAGAGGAGAACGCCCCTGTGTACCCACATGGGACAGCGGCCCACGGTGGAAGCAGCAGCCTTGAGGTCAGGCCACTGACACACTGCCCATAGGCGCTCAAGGAACCGGAGGTTGTTGGAAACCTCAGAGTTTGGATCAGCTCCTGACCCAACCTCTCCTCACCTCCTGGCCTGTCTTCATCCTGTATTCCTTGCTCATCTTCACCCCACGGCCCTCCACCAGCTTTGAGCAGCACAGCGTCTCTGCTGCTGAGATGACTCATGGGGGAACCCACCACCACCCAGCCAGGGGGACAAGTCACCTGGCCCACGTTGACCCTTCTGAAATGTTAGCTCGTTTTAATATCATAGAGCAAGAGTTCCGTACTTGTGGTTCTGCCGTCTGTCTTGTCCTCTCTCTTCAGTGCTTTGAGTTGTCCTGGCGCGCAGTACACTCTTGTTTGGAGGGTGAGTGCATATACTGACGGTACGTCTCTCGGTAGGGAGGCCAGTACTGCAGAGGGCACCAGGCAGTAGGGTGTTGCTCCACCTTCTGGCCCATTTCTTTCTAGTTCAGTTTTCAGGGGTAACTACTATTTCTTAAGTATTTTTTCCAGAAATTTCTTAAACATTTTCAATTTACTTATTTTTTATCCAAAATACAAATGAGAGCTAAACATATATACTGTTCTATATCTTAGTGGATTTTTAAAACAATCTTTTCTTGGCATCCTTCCATTTCAGTAGCTTGTTCTGTCTGTAAAGTATAATAATACTGTACAGAAAATGGAGCATAAATTAAATACGTAACTTGGTGAATTTACAAATGAAGTGTCTTCTAATCAGCAAAGATCAAAAATCAAAACATTCTTAGTGTCATGGGCCAGCCCTACCTCATGAAAAAAAAAAGTGCATATTTAAAAGCGGGTTTCTGTTTCTGGTTTCTGTGTGTTTGTGAGCCCCTCACAGCCTGCCTGCATGTGTATCTGTGTCCATCATCTCCTTCCTCTTTGTGTGTTCTGTCTTCAGTCTGGTTGCTTTTCCCTTCTCTCCAAATTTCCCTTGACCTTTCTGGTATAGCTTGGAAGCTATTGTCCTTTGTTGCTGCCTGCCCCCAGCTCCTTGGTGGAGGGGGACGAGCAGGGTGGTGCTCTTTGCTCCTCTTCCAGGTTGAGCCTGAGAGCCGTCATGTATGGCTCTGTGTCCTTGGTCAGTTCCTAAGATGATACGTGTGGAAGCAAACACCTGATTTCTTGGAGTGATCTTAAATTTCACAAAGATTAATGAGTCCATTTTTCCAGTGAACATACTGAAGTTCTCTTACTTTTAAAATTTGTTTTCCTTGAAATAAGAGCCAGTTACCGAAATACAGTGTGAGGTATGTTCTATAATAGACTGATAGGAACAACCTTTTTTCGTCCACAGTGCTGCGAACTCCTGTCCTTCTAGCCCCCGGGGAGCAGGGTCTTCAGGGTACAAAATGGGCCGCGTGATACCATCTGACCTCAATTTAATGGCCGACAACTCACAGCCGGAAAACGAGAAGGAAGCTTCAGGTGGAGATAGCCCAAAGGTAAATAAATGTTTCATAGCTTTGAAACAGAACCCAGGGCCTGTTGGGTAGCAGCTATCTTCACCTGCATGTCAAGGAACACCCGCCCAGGGCCTTTTGAGAAGTGCCCGTCTATGTGGGTGCAGGGTGACTGCTGAGTGTGTTCTCAGTGCTGGGCTCTCAGAGATGCGTTCTTTTGATCATTCAGCCCTGGGCCGTCCTTGATGGCAGCCGTGGGCCCAGGTGCTAAGAGTTTGAACCCTTGGTCCTCATGGGGTCAAGTGCCCGGTATCCTAGGAAACTGTTCTTGGAGTTCAGTAGTGCTGTCCCAAATGCTGAAGGTTGCACATGTGCATGTCTGAACGTGTGTGTGCACACGTATGTACACGAACACACACCTTGGGGAGAACACATCAGTCCCTTTTGGATGATAATTATTGGATGATTTACAGTAGGACCCTGCCTATTTCTATTCTTTCCCCAGTAATGCCCCTTCTAGGACTTCGTTTAAAGGAAATGGACAGAAATCTCAAACTAAAGTTCAAACAAAACAGAAAATTGGAAACAACCTAAATGCCCCTAAATGAAAGAAGGCTGATTAAGTAAGGGGCTCTCCCATGACACAGTTACTGATGTGAATGTGCTCTTGACAGAAGCTAAGTGAAAAGAGAAGAAAACCAGACATAGTGTTCCTGTAAGCATGCATTCATATAAAACGTGGTCTATTCATGGAGTAGGACACGTCACACCCGTGGGAATGGATATGTCAGGGCTGTGCACCAGCAGCCAGGAACCTCTTGCACAGGGTCCTGGGCAGACGCAGACACAGGGCACTCTGTAGGATTCCATTCTTGTCCATTTCCCTGTTTAAAATCAGGCAAAACTAAGTTGTATTGTTTTCAGATACATTCTTAGATGGTGAAACGTAAGTCACAGCTGGGTTCTGATTAGTACAGAATGTCAGGAAAAGTGGTGGCCTTCTGGGAGGTTAAAAGTGGGCGGGGCAGGGCATGAGGAAGCTTCTGGGATGTAGACTGTGTTCTTTCTTAACCTAGCATTGGTTGTACTGTTGGTCACTTTATAAAAATTTGTTTTGGCTGATACAGATATATTGTGGGCTTTCCTGTCTATTACAGTTTGTTTTTTTTTTTTAATGGAAATGTATAGAAGAAAGATAAAAAAAAGAAACCCACACAGCAGCATAAGCACAATGAGGAAGGCTTTCTGCTCTTGCCTGCTAGGAGTCCAGCTCAGTCACTCCACCATTCCTGTCCTGTAACTCAGGGTGAGCGCATTCAGAGGACGGACAGGGCAGTGCCTGGCCCAGGTGCGCAGAAAATGCCAGCTATTGGAAAGTGAGGTGCTGGGTGGTTCATTCTCTCTGTGCAGAGAACATGCTCCAGCCAGCTGTGTTTATCTCTAAACAATACCTAAATTGTTCATTTCTTTATAAGGAGTACCATCTTGAATGTATTGTTTTGCAGTTTACTGTTTGCATTCACGTTATGTTTGTTGACATGTGTAGTTCACAGCCAGAGAGAGGTATACACTCTCCCCAGCGGGCTTGGGCATGTGTATGCGGTTCGGAGTCGTCCCAATGGCAAAGATCCCCGGTGTGTCTGAGTACGCTGGGACCAGGCGTGCCGGCAGCCCTGCACACCTGAGCAGAGCCTGCCCGGATGTCTTGGACTGTGGTGTGGGAGCCCTGAGTCTGGCTCCTGGTACTCTCGTCTGCTTGGGTTTTCTTACAAGAGGCGCTCCTTGATGGACTCTCGGCTGTTCTGAGTGGACATCACTCTCCTGCTTTGGTGTTCAGCGCTCTTGCCCCGTCTCCTTGTGTGCATGAGAACCCCCGCCAGGGCCTGGGAGATATGCCAGCTCACTCCACCCCTTGCCACCACTGGCCTGGCCCAGCTCTTCACCTGACCATGAGGTCAACATGATGAGCCTATGGCGTGGATCAGCATGCATGCTCTGGACTCTACTGAGGTCTAGAAATTCTGAGTTTTTCCTCATTTTCTTATTCTTTTTGTTTTTGCCTGTTGGACTTTTTCCTTACGTGGTTTTAATGTTCTTTTTTCTACTGTTCTACATGTCTTCATTTGTTTCCTCCAGATTTTCCAAATGCTTTCCCATCATATTATATCCACCACCACCACCACCACCCCACCCCCGATACACACAGCCAAACCCAGTCTCTGGGCAGTGACAATACAGAGTCCTAGCCACTGGACAGCCAGGGAATTCTCCCCATCACATATTACTTTTATAGGAAGGAAGACAAGTATTATCATAGAAATGCTTAAAAATGTCAAGAATCCTGAACTTCAGTAAGTTTAATAAAAATTTTGATTACTTCAATACTTTTTTTTTTTTTAACTTTAATACAGGATGATTCAAAGCCACCTTATTCCTATGCACAATTAATCGTACAAGCAATTACAATGGCTCCTGATAAACAACTCACCCTAAATGGAATTTATACGCACATCACAAAAAACTATCCCTACTACAGGACTGCGACAAGGGCTGGCAGGTAAATCCTTTTCAGTTTGTTAATAAATGTTTCTGTTACATGTCGTGTATATGCTGGTTGACAGCTGAGAGGAGCATGGAGTGGCTGTGTATGTAGCTGGGGCATAGGTAACATGAGATGAGCGAGGGTCTCTTGTGCTGAGGGAGGAGGAGTGTCAGAGACCTGTTGCCACGCTTTCTAACCTCCTTATTAGCACCTGGTAGGAGGAATCGTGGTTCTGAGGAAACCTCAGCCCTGTTTCTTACTGTCATGGTCTTCACGGATGGGAAAGGCACGGGTCGTTTGAGATGTTTCTCTTGGACCAATGAGGGAGGGAGAGTTAAAAAATCCTGCCCATCCATTACTTTTGCGGTCTTCTGTCTTCCTCATTGACTTCTGAAAACATACATAGCGTTTTGAATTTTGCACAGAGATGGTTTTCAAACTGTTACTGAGGAACCCTTTCTTCAAAAGATGCCTCCTCCAGGTAGCCAGTACACCAAATATGGACACAGTGCTACTCAGCGGGGGAGCCGCCCTACTTGTTGACTTGTACTTACAGCCTGTTCCTAGGCTGTCTGTGAATCTGGGTCTCCTCAGAGGACATTTGGAAATCGGTGCATAGTATTTCCATTGTTTAGCTTTTTAATTTAGTTTTTCAACCTCTGCATTGTATATGTTTTTCCTCCTTGTGTTTGTGTGTAGACATTTACTAGGCAGTTAGTAGAGCCTCACTAATTCAGACAGTATAAGAAAGGGTAAGTTTGAAGTGTGGAACGGTAAAAGAGTATCAAAAGAGAGAAGAAATATACATTTACAAATTTTGAATTCATTATGTAATCAGGAATGGCCACAGAATTCCTTTGAGTCTTAATGAGTACATGATTCTTTGACAAGTACATCTGTCGAACCATAACCACAATCAAGTAATATGGCCAGGGGGTTGTGGGGTAAGCCATTTTCTGTTTAATGGAGGGTAAAGACTTTTTTATTCTGTCTGCAGATCTATAAACATGTTATGATAAAAATTTGACTATTTCCTTTGTAAAGGGTCTTTAGTCTGTAAAGCCTACTCTCCTGGGCTGGAGCATCTGTGTCCTGCCTGCCTTCCTGTTCACAGCCAGGTGGCATTTCCTAGTTGGCCATGAAGGAAATGGTGGCTCAGGAAAAACACTTTCATATTCAGCTACCTGGCAGGTCTCTTAAGATAATGTACAGTAAGTCCCAACAGTATTTATTACCATATTTTAATCTAACAGTGAGGTTGTGCTTCTAAGAAAATGTAAAACAAAGGAAGCAGAGGCAGACAATAGTCTGAGTCCATGGGCACAGCTTCCTGTGCACGGGCAGGTGAGGTCTCACATAGTGCCCTGTCCAGGAGCTCGGGAGAGTTCCACGCAGCTCACTGTGTGTAGAATTCTGATAATTTGAAATGCCAGTGAGCTGGGCTGTAATGGGAGTATTTCTGAAAAACCTGGCCAGACTTTAAACATTCTATTCCCCTTTTGGTTGTATTTCCTGTGCTTTGTAGCATCCATTTATGCGAGAACTGATACTGTGCATCACAAGGTTTTATTGTTAAAGGCTGAAGGGCAACCTATTCCTGGCCTTAGTCTCCTGGGGAGTGAGTTAGGTCAGGAGGGGCTTTGGTCACAGAGAGGTGAGGCCCATGGAGGTGACCCCTAAGCACAGATTGCTGCTAGCTCCTAAATTGACTTTGCAGCGTGCTTAGAACTGAGAGTTACAAACTGTCATGAACACTTTTTATTGAAACATCTTTTCTGCTCAGATAAAGGTCATGAGGATGACTGTGCCTCTTGCCTGTGAAAGGCTGCCCTGAGACACTGTGCACCTGTTCTGGTTATTTTAGCAGGAAATGACTTTTCCTGCTCCAGCCTTCTTCAGTTTATGGACGTGCACTCAGATTCCTGTCCTCAGCAGTCGTTGCTCTCCCCAGCAGGCCTGTTTGTGTCCTTTTCTATCATTGGACCCTCTGAGCTGCCCATCCTGAGGGACTGTACTTGCAGTCTCTACACAGAAGGCTCATTCCTTTCCCTCTCTCCTGGCTGAAAACAAAAGGAGTTTTGCAACCTTGTTTCATAAAAGACCCAGATCCTTTTTCTTTAAGGGGAAAAAAAAACCTCCCAACTGTCAACCAAAACAGTGCATTTTTCAATTGGGGGTTTGCAGACTGCATCCTGCCACCCCCAGTGGGTCAGAGGAGGCAGCAGTGCTGTGCTTCTTAAAGCTTGAATCCTTCCCTCCACCTCAGTTTCTAAGATGACGTGTGTGGACCCTTCCCACTATACCAATCCTGAGCACTTAATGGAAATCCATGGCTCTTTATGTATTTTGCAGTTGACCCATGGCAAAGCTTTTTGATTAATCTGGAGCAAATTTGACGGTAAAGCAGGATGGTCTGAATAATGCCACTAGCTGGAGAGATGGCATATTTATCTACTTTGGTTGCCTACTTATGCCAAAATGTTTTACTTTGTTGTGACTTACAATTTTACCCTACTCAGATCAGAGGTATTTGTTGTGCCTGAGAAGTTTGAGAATTCTGGTTCTCTTGGCCCCTCAAAGGATCAGAGCTGGTTTCTGAGAGTAGAGGGAGTGACTTATGCTCACCTGCGCCCTACACATTGGACTCTCCTTTAGAAAGTTCTTCCTGTAAATTTCTTTACAAGTCCTTACTACACAGAATACACACTGGCAAGTGCTCAGTGCTGAGTGGAGCTAACAGACAGAAACTGCATTCTGGGCGGGAAGGCTGGAAGCGCTCAGGGAGGGCAACAGAGCAGGTGCAACTGACCGGCCCTGTGCCCTCCCCGCCTCTGCTGGGGAGAATTTGGAGGAAAGAGAATGTGCAAAGTATTGCAGATCCTTTTCTTCATATTTAGTTTTAAATAATAACCCATCTTTTCTCTGAATACTTCATAACAATCTGAGTCACTGGAATCAAATTAGTGTGGTCTTAATGTGTGTGGCTTGATTTGATCAAATTACGAAGGCCTTTACTTTTGCCTTAGAAATACAGTTTTTGTGTATGTGTCAAATATTTCTTAATACCCTTCATATTTTCTAGAGTCTTGTTGACTGGAGAATCACAGGTGACCATTAATTGGGCTCATTGTCCGTGGGATTGTTGTCAGAGTGGAGGAGAATTTAGGTCCTCTTTTGATGGAGCAGACTGGGTTCAGAACAGAAAATAACAACTCTCTGACCTAAGAACTGACCATACAGCTTGTGGTGGTGTGAGGGGTAACAGCCGCTGTGTTGCTGACCCTGGTCCTGACCTTTGTCAGTGAGTAGAAGCCCTAGCGCGCCAACCCCTGAAGTGGCGTTTCCTGCCTTCAGATCGCCACTGTGCTAACCTCCCTTTCTCCTCCTAACAACATGAATGTGAGCCTGCTTCACCCCATCGGTGCAGTTCCCGCCTTCACGTGGGGCTCAGCACTGCCCTTGTCATGTGTCGCTCAGCACAGGGGCTGGGCAGTCACTTCTGAGCTCCTGAGTGCTGGCTTCCCGTGGTGCAGCCCAGAACTCTGCACCCTCAAATCCAGTTCACACTGTGAGTGTCCTCCACTCTCATTTTCTGGGCCGGCTTTTCTCATTCTTTTTTCTTAGGATCTGCCTTTTACTCCACACTCGAAAGGTCTGAGTACAGACAGAGGATTGCTTTCTGTGTCTTGATGGGAACACCAATAATAGATTTGATTTTCTGGAGGGATTTGTCAGTAGGTCTCGGTTGATTATCAGCCAGACCCTGTAATAAAACATCATAGCAAGTATCTTAGTGGGTATGGAAATATTCTGAATCTAATATAATACATCTCCATATAAACAGTCTTCACGAATCAGACACAGCCTAGCCTGTCCCTTCATCTTGCCAGTGAGATGACAGACGTCCATAGGCGTTGGTGGTTTGTCGTGGCCTGTGACTGGTGTGGTTCTTGAGTAGTCCTGTGACTGATGTGGCTCTTGAATAGTCCTGTGACTGATGTGGTTCTTGAATAGTCCCTTAGATTGGTTGCAAAGTAGTATTTGTCTTACTTGGATTTCTGAGCCACCTCTGGCAATTCAGAATTTTAGTTATGGCTGGCAGTTCTATTAGAAAGTTAATTGGAGAACTTATTATTTTTTGATAACCCATAATTTTAATTTGAGTTGAAATTTTAATAATTTAATCTATTAATTTTCAACCTAAACACTAATATAAGTGCACAAAATGATCGGAATGCATGCCTTCCATCCAGCTTTTCCTGAGCTTTTGGAGATCTCCAGTTTGGGTGCAGCAGAGAGGTCTCCTCAAGTCATGCATAAACTGTGAGCTGAGCTTTTTGTAACAGAAAGAAGAATGGACTTAGGGATTGAGAAAGTTTCTCCATGTGCTTCACGAGATTATTTTGTGGATCAAAGTATATGGAAGTTCTTTGACTGGAAGATGGTGTCAATAATATTTCTCAAACTTTGGCTCATTTTTTTTCCTCCTTTGCTGGTTTGCCAAATACCTTATAGTGGATTAATTCATTTTAAAAGCTGTGATGGATTCTATAAGTTAATTTTGTACTGATTAAAAAAAATTTTTTAAGGGATGGCTGTTCATCTCCAAAAGGAGAGAGGTCACAGTGATAGCCCTTGATTTCCTACCTCGTAAAAAGGTAGAAGTTGATGCTTTTCCTGTTGGAAGTAGCCTCTTTTCGTGTGGTATAGATTTCTCTCCCCTTCTCCATGCCCCAGTTCCCTTCCTTGCCTGCGGTGCCCACCCTGCCATGCTGTTGACAGTGCCCCGTGTCCTCTGTAGAAGCTGCCTGGCAGCCTCTGAGTGGTCATGCCCGCAGCTCCTCCTGCACTTCGGGGAGGGCCGGTTTCTTCCAGCACAGAGCTACAGGACCTTTTCAGGGCACTAAAACTGGGGCACACTTTTATTTCTCAGCAAAGAAATATATGAATTCTACGTATTTTTTTATGTTTCATAGAATTCAATTCGCCACAATCTCTCTCTGAATCGTTATTTCATCAAAGTACCACGTTCCCAGGAAGAACCAGGCAAAGGCTCATTCTGGAGGATAGATCCTGCCTCTGAAAGCAAATTAATAGAGCAGGCTTTTAGGAAAGACGGCCTAGGGGCGTGCCTTGCTTTAGAACCCCTCTGGGACCGCTCTCGTCTAGGTAAGGAAAAAAGACAAACAAAAAGACCTCTCTTAATGGTCAGTGGATTTACCTTTGATATATTGGTAAATTTTCCTTTTGAAAATGAAGGAATTACCAAATGCATTATGATTAAATGTTGGGCTGGGGATTTGGGAAAAAAAGAAGTGTTGGATGCCTCTCATGTATTTTTGTTTCTAGTGCTAAAACAATTCAGATTATAAAGTTTTATTTAAATTGTATTCCTGTGTAACATTGTTGCTTCATTGAATGCATATTGTCAATACGATGAGTCGGCAATATGACGATGCCATGTTGATAGTTTCTTCCTTTTCCTTGGCATGTGAGAAGCTCTTTAAAGCTACATCTTTGCTGTTTCATTTTTAGCTTCATTAATAGTTACTCTGCGTTTTTAAATGAAAAAAGAAATGACTATAATGTAAGTCTTGAGACCCAGCCAGCTCCACTTGCAGGCTGCCAGCTCCTGCTGCCTGGCTGTGGGTGGGAGCTGCTTAGAGAGGCAGCCAGTCCTGCCCTACGCTGGGGGTGGAGCAGCAGCGTCCTACACATGGTGGCTCTGTCTCAGCCGTGCCAGTCTTGTTGAGTGTCTGTCTCGGGTCATAGGCGTCACACAGAAAGTAAGACTTAAGAACTGTAGTTGGTTGGCAGAAGACAAATGATACCCTTTTTGCAATATACACTTACTAAAAACAATGGGGTAGCTTAATGAGTGCTTTATTGTAAAAAATCCATTGTCTTCTTTTTGGTCGTACAGAAGTGCTCCAGCCTCTCCCAATCATGCTGGAGTGCTGTCTGCTCACTCCAGTGGTGCCCAGACCCCTGAGAGCCTGTCCCGGGAAGGTTCACCAGCCCCTCTGGAGCCCGAGCCTGGTGCCTCACAGCCCAAACTCGCTGTCATCCAGGAGGCGCGGTTTGCCCAGAGTGCACCAGGTAAGATGTGCAGTGGGAGAGGGATGGGTCAGATAGCGTGTGAGCCAGAGGCCTTGGAGCCTTTGAACCTTGTGCCTGATAGGCTCTGAAAAGCTAACTGCACTTTGTTCTATTTTTTTTTTCTAATCAGTTAACATTCTTTTGTGACTTGTATGTGTAGGTACCTGAAGAGTTTTAGAATTAACCTGTTTCTCAATTGTTTCATCATTCATAAGTCTATGAAAAAGAATTCCCTCAAAAAGAAATAACATAAATTAGAAGTAGACACTGTCAGGAAATAAATGTCTATTTAGTAGGTAGGTGAATATTTCCTAGTGTACATACAAAGTTGTAATGTGGAATAAAAATGTGTGCCCTGGGGAATTAAAAAAAAAAATAGTAGTGTGAAAATGTGTTCAAGGTAATTCTGTTATGGTTCCTACTTGGTTGGCAAAATGTGCATTTTGATATTTTGGAGTTCCTGGCCATGCTGGCAACAACCCCTGCCAGCCCCCATCTGTAGTTCCTGCTGCTGGAGCCCAAATGCCCAAACCAGAAAGAGCAGAGGCTGGCAGAGCTGCTGGTGGACAGCTGTCTCCGCGCTTCCTGCTTCTCCACACCTGTCATAAGATGGAGACTTCGATACCAGGAAGCATGGCCCCCTCCTTCAGGCCTCATTGGGCAGCTCCTTCCCATATCCTGTGTTGATGTTTTCTTTTTCATAAGGAGAGAACTGCGGGAAGAAGAGTTGTAAGAAATCTGAACAGGGACATCCCTGGCGGTCCAGGGGTTAAGACTCCACACTTCCACTGCAGGGAGCATGGGTTCGATCACTGGTTGGGGAACTAAGATCCCTCATGCCGTAAGGTGTGACCAAAAAAAAGAAAATCTGAACAAAGCAGAGATTGCATTTTTAGCAGTTAGATATACATTAACTATCCCCAATATGTCATTTCTTTCATTGTGAATGACTGCATTATTACCAGATGAAAGGGGCCACCTCCTGTTTTCTTAAATCAGCCTGTGGGTTGCAACTGAGGGGTCAGTTAGTTGGTTTGGGATACCTGAGCCTCACCTCACTCTCGTCCTCGGCAGGCTCACCTCTGTCTAGTCAGCCCGTCTTAATCGCCGTGCAGCGACCACTGCCACCGACGATCAAGCCTGTCACCTACACTGTCGCCGCCCCTGTGACCACCTCGACTTCCCAGCAGCCCGTGGTGCAGACGGTTCACGTCGTCCACCAGATCCCAGCGGTGTCTGTCACCAGCGTGGCTGGACTGGCCCCAGCAAACACATACACCGTCGCAGGGCAGGCTGTGGTCACTCAGGCAGCTGTTCTGGCCCCCCCGAAGGCGGAGCCACAAGAGAATGGAGACCACAGAGAAGTAAAAGGTAAGCAGCAGAGGCAGTCACTTTGGGAAGTTTTTCAAGCTTTTAAAAACCTGCCAGCCTCGTTCACCTGACCCTTTGCTAACGTGTTACGTAATGTTATGCTGGAGCAGGGATGTTCGCCACCTGGTTTGCTTTGCTTTAAATTAGAGTTCTGTAAGCTACCCATTAATATTGGTTGATGTCATTTTTTTCTCTTTTCTTTGAATTTAGTGAAAGTAGAACCTATCCCTGCGATTAGCCATGCCACATTAGGTGCTGCTGGCCGGATCATTCAGACGTCACAGACCACCCCTGTCCAGACGGTCACCATAGTGCAGCAGGCACCTCTAGGTCAGCACCAGCTTCCAATAAAAACTGTAACACAAAACGGGACTCACGTGGTGCCAATCCCCGCCGCTGTCCACAGCCAGGTGAACAATGGTAAGCAGTGTCTTCCGTGGGTAACTGGGTGCCAGTAACGTGAGTGAAGGTCCTCTGCTCTTCTTTTAGGAAGCGTGGTGTTCAAGGTTTTTGTTCTAGTACAGTTCTCATTTTTATTTTTTCTGAAGAAATGTTTGCATTTCTAAACTATTGGAAACAGAATAGGAAGTAGCTGAGAAGTAGCTGTGGGAATTGGCTCCCATGTAATTCCCATTGGAGGAGCTATCTGAAGAGGAAAGCATTTCTAAGTACCTAAAGAGATGAAAACACTCCCGCCTTTCGTAGCCTCTAGGTGCGGCCTGGAAACAGCCTGGCAGCTGGATGGTGGACCCTGACTTCGTACTGCCCCCGTGGGAGCATCCTAGCTGACTCCAGAGGCAGTGCTCTCCCCTGGGGCAGGGCCTGCTTGAGAGTATCTAAGGGCGGAAGACGGTCTGCTCTGCTCTTTGTTCTGAAGGCCCTCAGGAGCCCTGTTGACATGGTTCCCCATGGAAGTTCTGACATAGATGAGCTTAAGGGAGCTTGGCTTTTAAATCAGAAAACAGAGACCCTCCTTCCATCCAGTTCTGCGGAGCAGTGTGAAGGGTAGGAGTCCGGCTGGCTATTGCGTCAACTCAAGATTTTTGGGTCCTTGGAGGTTGTGTTCAGACATCTCAGCAGTGGGTTTTCACTCAGGTGTGTAAAGTGCCTGCTGTCCACAGTGTAGGCTGTTGTGATTCAGCTGCAGGACCTCAAGCAGTAGAATCAGAAGCTGTTGGCTCAGACTAGCTCTCTCTGCCCAGAGATAGTTTCTCTGAAAGAGGGTGGGGAACAGAAGGCTTGATTGTGTTGGCCTCTGAGTCCTTACTGAGCTATTGAGGGATGGAGACCTGGGACACCGCATGTGACTCCGCTTCCCGCTGCTCCTCCCTGAATTTAGTGGAGATCCGTAGGCAGACCTCTACTGTAACATCACAGGCAAGGTCTGCAATGTTTTCTAGGGAAGGTGAACCACTGGGGAGTTTTTTGTTTTTAAATAATAGATAACATGCCACCTGTGGATGAATTGGGAAATTTGCAACCAGTTGCCCATTTAAAATGCTTTCTTCCTCAAGCCATGTGTCTCCTAAGTAAGAGTTGCTCAGGCCTCATTTTTCTTTTCTCTGTGAGTAACTTCGTTGTCACAGGTGGTCCAAATGTGGCAGACCTGGTGACCCTTGGTGTGGCTGGAAGCAGATGGTGTTGAGGTGGACGGTCCGTTTCTGGTCTGAGCTGTTCCTCTCTGTCTTAAGTCATGAAGACATGGTGTGGGCCAGTGATTCCCAGACATATGTGCCTTAGAATCACTCAAGGGCTCTGTCCCAGAGTCCCCAGTTGAGCAGATCTGGCCTGGGGCTCAAGAATGTACATTTCTCACGTGTTCCAGACCTTCCAAGAAGCACTGTGCACATCAGGAACCTTTTATGTCTACCTGTCTAAGGAGTTTAAAAAACTGAGTATCCCTTTCACATGTTTAAATTGGTATCTAAAATTTTTCTTCATAAATTTAATAAGCAAGGAATTAAATTTTCACTATTAAAAATATTGATGTTTAATTTTTATTACTACTATTTTTCACTGCACATTGCAGCTTGCAGGAACTTAGATCCCTGACCAGAGATTGAACCCTCTCCCTTAGCAGTGAAAGCACAAAGTTCTAACCACTGGACCACCAAGGAATTCCCATTACTGATGTTTTAAAATAATACATCATTCTTTTAAATGTGCTCCTGGCTCTGAATACTGTCCTGATTTGATACCACTTTCCCATGTGGCTCAGCTGGTAAAGAATCCACTTGCAATGTGGGAGACCTGGATTCGATCCCTGGGTTGAGAAGATCCCCTGAAGAAGGGAAAGGCTACCCACTCCAATATTCTGGCCTGGAGAATTCCATGGGCTGTATAGTCCATGGGGTCACAAAGAGGTGGACACGACTGAGTGACTTTTACTTTTCACTTCACCCATGTATCAGTACACAGATAGGCAGGCTCGCGCATCCTCATGGCTAAGTCCCATGCACCCCCACAGATTTTGTGCTAATGCCATATACTTTATGATTGAATATCATTTACTGAGTACGTCTTTTCTCTGCAACAGCAAAATGTAGAAATATTAAAGATTTAATTATCTCTGACTATAAGGATTCACTTATCAATTGTTGTAACAGAGGAATTAATCAAAACCAAAATTCAGTTCAGTGCAGTCGCTCAATTGTGTCCAACTCTTTGCAACCCCATGGACTGCAGCATGCCATACCTCCCTGTCCATCACCAACTCCCGGAGTTTACTCAGACTCATGTCCATTGACTCAGGATGCCATCCAACCATCTCATCCTCTACAGTCACTTCTCTCGCCTTCAATCCTTCCCAGCATCAGGGTCTTTTCAAATGAATCAGTTCTTCGCATCAGGTTGCCAAAGTATTGGAGTTTCAGCATCAGTCTTCCAAAACCAAAATTGTAATTCTTTAAAAATTGTATTTGGGAATTCCCTTGCAGTTTAGTGGCCAGGACTCTGAGCTTTCACTGCTGAGGGAGCAAGTCCAGTCCCTGGTTGGGAAACTAAGATTCTGTAAGCCACACAGCATGGTCAAATAAATCAATTTATTCATTCATTCATTTTTAGTAAAGATGCATTTCTCAATACATCTGGGCTTTAAAGAAAACCACATAATTATTATACTGATGATCATTGCTGGCAACAGTAAGCAAAGTGCTGGGTCAGCCCTCAGAGACTTTGTTCCTACTTAGAGGGAAGGATAGAAGAAATGCTGAAACTCCTTCCAGTTTTAGTCATCTTTCAGCAAAAACTATTTTAAATTATCTGTTAGTGGGAAATTTTATTGGTTCTCTGTCAGTTTAGTCTCAATCTTTTGCTTAGAAATCACTTGGTCCAGAAGAGTTTGCTACCTCGTCAGTAGTGATTGAGGTTCACAGTGCCAGTGTTTTCACTCTTCCTTGGTTTCAGGCTCCATCTTGACATGTTCATTCCCAGAACCAGCACAGTTGAGTGGCTTTAGAGAGGGGCTGTTAAGAAAGGGGAGGAGGGAGGAGGTGGCAGAACAGCTTTAGGAAGATTGTGTGGGCAAGTGGAGATGGTGGTTTTCCTGAAAACTGGTGTTGGGTGGATGCTGTATGACCCAGCTGTGGCATCTTTTACTCTTGAAAATCACCCTTGAGAAAGGTGTGCCTGTTACTAATGAATTTTGAAAATCAGAAGGTTTGATATTTGAACTTTTTATTGTGGAAAATGACAGACATTCTGGAAATCAGGTCATAGCCTACCTTGTCCATATTCCCCACCTGCCCTATCTGCTCCCACCCAGGTATGTCATTCCTGTTTGAGCATGCATCTCTAAAAGATAAGAACTCTCTTTTAATACATAAGCACAATACCATTATTATAGTTTTAAAAATAAATTCTTTCCTCCTTAGGATTCAAATCATATGTACTTTTTAAAAATTGTGGTAAAATATATACATGCAAAATTTACCATTTTAAAATGTGCAGTTCAGTGGCATTAAGTACATTGACAATATTTTGAAGACATCACCTCTAACTAGTGGAAAAGCATTCTCATTACCCCAAAAGGAAACCTCATACCTGTTAAGCAGTTACTCCTCTTTCCCCACTTACCTTAGTCCCTGGTAACCACTAATCTGCTTTGTTTCTGTGGATTTACCTGTGCTGGATATTTCCTGTAAATGGAATCCTAAGAACTGTGGCTTCTGTTAACTGGCCTCTTTGATGTTTGGAGGTTCGTGCGTGTCGCAGTGTGCACATCACTCCTTAGCTGAGTGTGTTTCCATTTGGTTTACTCATTCATCAGTTGGTGGGCAGTTGGGTTGTTTCCACCTTCTGGCTATTTGGAATAATGCTATTACATTTGTGTAAAGTGTTGGTTTGAATCCTTGTTTTCATTTCTTTTGGGTGTATACCTAGGAGTGAAATTGCTGAGTTGTATGGTAAATCTGTGTTTACTTTATTGAGTAGCCATCAAACTGATTTCCACAACAGGCACGGCAATTTAACATTCCATCCTCAATGATGTATAAGGGTTCTATTTTTCATCCTCACTTGATGTTTTCTCCTTTTGTTTTTGATCATGGTCATCTTAATTGTGGTTTGGATTTGCATTTCCTCCGTGACTAATGATGTTAAGCATCCTTTCATGTGCTCATTGGTTATTATGTAGCATCTTTGAAGAAATGTCTAAATCTTTACACTGTTTTTTTCTAAAGTAGGTTTGTCTTTGTTGTTGAGTTATAGGAACTCTTTATATATTCTAGAAACTAGGTCCTGATCAGATACAGGTATCCCCTGCTCTCCAAAAGTAGAGAGTTCCCGTGAAACCTGAAACATGTCTAGCTAACGGATGTACAAAATGAGTCCAGATAGAGCACACGTGCTCACAGACACTGTTCAGAGCTCTGCTGTCTTGATGCTGAGATGGAGTGTGGTTCCTGCGGAGGAGTTTGGCTGTGCCACTCCCTGCTTGGGGTGCTGCTGCCTCTAATGGCTTGCTGCAAAACAAGTGGTAAACATTCTTTTTGCTTTTCCCCTTTCTCCATAGAAGTGAAAATCCTCTTTAGATTTCTTTCCATTAGTGAAAATGGGTAGTGATGTAGTTATTTCATAAAAGCAAAGTGGCATAAAGGAAACTTTTACAGAAGGGTGTAGGGAGGATACTTGGATATGATTTGCAAATATTTCCTTCCATTCAGTGAGTTTGTCTTTTCACTTTCTTGATAGTATCTTTAATGCATAAAAGTTTTTAAGTTTGATTAAGTCCAATTTCTTTCCCTTTCATTACTTGTGCTTTTGATGAGAATTTATTGCCAGACCTCAGGTCATGAAAACCTATACTTTCCCCTAGGTTTTCTTCTACTAAGAGTTTTAGAGTTTAGCTCTTACATTCAGATCTATGATCTATTTTGAGTTAATTCTTATATCTCATGCAAGCACCTGTTTTCATATTTTGCATGTGGAGATCAGTTTTCCCAGGACCACTTTTTGTAGAGACTGTTGTTTCCCCATTAAATGGTCTTGGCTCCGCTGCTGAAAATCAGTTGACCTCAGATGTATGAATTTATTTCTCTTAGTTCTATTTCATTGATTTTTATGTCTGTGCTTATGCCATAATCACACTGTTTTGACTACTGTAGCTTGGTAGGAAGTTTTGGGGTCAGGAATTAGGAATTTTAAGATCAGCTTTTCCAATTCTGAGGGGGAAATGATGAATTTTTATAGGATTGCAAATCTGTAGATTTCTTTGGGTAGTATTGCCATCTTAACATATAAAGTTCCCTCATCCTTGAGCATGAAATATCTGTTCATTTATTTAGGTCTTCTTTAATTTCTTCAACAGTGCTTTATAGTTTCACTGTAGAAGTCCTACAGTGTTTAAGTCTTGGTTAAAATTCTCCCTATTTCTTTTGAATGTTTTTCTAAATGGAACTGTTTTCATAATTTTCTTCTGAGATTGTTCATTGCTGCTGTATTGAAATGCAGCTGATCCTTTTGCATGTTGATCTTGTACCCTGCACATGTGCTGATTATATGAATTTTTTATTTGGGGGTTTCTTTATGTGGATTTGTTAGAATTTCTATATATAAAGATTACATCATCTGCCAGTAGAGGTAGTTTTACTTCCTTTCCCATTTGGATGCCTTTTATTTCCCTTTCCTGCCCAGCTGCCCGTAGGACTTCCAGTACAGTGTGGATTAGTGTTGGCAAACGAGCATCCTTGATTTTGAGAGAAGCATCCAGTCTCTCAGCATTGACGCTAACTGTGGGTTATCATACGTGTTATTATATTGTCCTTTAGTCTATCAAAACAGTGTATTCTGTTAGTTGATTTTATATGTTGAACCATCCTTTCGTTGCTGGGATAAATCTCACTTGGTGATGGTGTGTGATCCTTTTAATATGCTATTGAATTCAGTTTGCTGGTATTTAGTTTGAGGATATTTATATCAGTATTCATCAGGGATATTGTTTTGGGTTTTCTCATATGGTCTTTGGCTGGCTTTGGTATCTGGGTAGTGCTGGCCTTGTAGAATGAACTTGGAAGTCAGGCTCAGGCCATTGTGTATTGGAACCTCTTCTTGGTACTTTCTGGGGCCAGGCATATTGCTCCCCCCAAAACCCACCATGCTATGGTCACTTCTCAGCCTCTTCTGCACTGGACCACAAGTCTGGTCACAGATATTCAGTCCATCTTTGTGGAGATTCTGCTGCCCTTGACCTCTAGCTTGTGGGGTGGTGGTCTTGGGAAGAAAAGAGTCTTTACCCTGCTGACAGTGTTCCCCTATGAGCAGCATTTCACTTGTCATCCTATAGAGCCTCTGCTGTGCTCACAGGTACTGTTCCCATCTCACAAAAACTGGCCCTGGCCGACTCCAGCCTGTGCTTCGCTGGGTCCAGGTCCTGTTGCTGAGGAAGCAAAAGGGTTTTGTGGAAACCTGGGCTGTCTGCCCAGTGGTGTGCTCTTTTAACTCCCCCCGGCCTCCTCCGGGAACCACATGTAGGTTGTGGATGCAGCAGGCAGGGTGCCCAGTGCACCAGCATGGCCTTCTGCTGGCGCACAGGCAGGAGCTGCTTGGGCTTGGGCCAGGACTTGGGGGCGCGGCCAGGTTACCACTGAGGCAGCATCACCTCCAGGGCAATATTCTGCTTCTACCTGCAGCACCCGCCTGGTGTGAAGCTGCTGCTTGGCAGGACCCCTGGGAGGTGGTCCCACACACACACTTGAGCCTCCTTACTCAGATGCCATGTTTGCAGATTTCTTGCAGATCACTGAAGTTTACTTGTAACTGCCAAGTCGACACTGCACTTTCACAGTCCTTTGCAGGCTTGTGCAGAGCAGCAAGGTATTTGAGTTCAGCATGCTGACTCCCAGTAGAGCAGGATGTGGTAGCACCTATCTCCTTGTTTCAGCTCCCGCTGTGAACATGTGTCTTTCCCACTGTTTCTTTTTTAAAATTATTTTATCTTTGGCTGTGTCGGATCTTTGTTGCTGCATGGGCCTTTCTCTAGTGTGTACAAATGGCAACCACCCTCTGGTTATGGTGTGCTGGCTTCTTTGCTCTGGTAACTTGTTGCAGAGCTCAGGCTCCAGGGAGTGGGCTTCAGTGACGGTGGTGCACAGGCTTAGCTGCCCCACGGCACGTGGGATCTTCCCGAAGCAGGGATTGAACTGGTGTCCTCTGCATCGCCAGGCAGGTTAACTAACTGGACCATCAGGGAAGCCCCCACTGTTGCTGAGGGCCGTGTGTTCCATGTTTTGTGCTTCTTGGTGGTGGTTTTGCTATTTAAAGTGGGCTCTGGGCCTGGTTCTGAGAAGGCCTGGAGTGTTCTAGGCACGAAGGGTGTGATGTGTCTTATGGGGAAAATACAGGCATGAGTTCCGTGTTAATGGATAACAGTATAGGTTAAGTTGTATTTAATCAAAAAACATATAAGACAGGGTATGTGTTGATCAGCTGACAAGCCCCACCCTGTGTTTCCCCTGAGACAGTGGCTCAGCAGCTGCCAGCCTGATGTCCCGTCTGGTCTGGCTCAGCTCAGGGCTCTGATTGACTCACAGCTATGTCAGGCACCTCTCAGGAGCAGTGGTGCTGGGCTGTAGCAGGAAATGTGTGCATGAGTTACACTCAGACAGGAGTGGAGCCCCTGCCTGAGTGGGGAGGGCACCCCAGGACACGGCCAGGAAACCA
This sequence comes from Aepyceros melampus, assembly GCA_006408695.1. Taxonomy (NCBI): domain Eukaryota; kingdom Metazoa; phylum Chordata; class Mammalia; order Artiodactyla; family Bovidae; genus Aepyceros; species Aepyceros melampus. The sequence goes on along the minus strand of SJXQ01008280.1, from coordinate 79,891 downwards.
CGCAGGACGGGGCACGGGCAGGGAGACCTATAGCGCCAGGCCTGCTGTGGGAAGCAGGTGAGTTGGGGGGCCGGGATGGAGACAGGTGTTCACAGCCACAGCAAGGCTGCAGGGGGTCGGCCTGGGGGCTGTGCCACCGTCCAGGGTATAGCCACTGGCCTCTGCCTGTATGTGGACTATGCTAATGGATGGGTGGGGAGCATGGGGGCTCAGGACGGTGCCTGGCATCCCCTTGAAAGGTGACCTTGGAATTGAGTCCCCCCGCCGCTGAGGCACCACGTGACTGAGGGCCAGGCACCTCAACAGGAATACAGTGCTCCTCCTGCTTGGTGGGCACCTGTGTGGCCTCACAGGGGAGAGGCTCAGTGTAGTGTGTCATCAAGGCCGCCCTCCCACCCTTAGGAAAGGAAGCCTGTCTTTCCAGGCAGGTGCCTTGAGCTCTGGTTATTGCTGCCATGGGCACAGGGAGGGCACGTTTTGATGCTTGTTGCTCACAGAGGGGCAGAGAGGTGGGATGAGTCTGGCTGGCTCTCAACCCAGGCCTCAGCCCCAGGCCCACACCTGCAGCTCACCAGTACAGCTGTGGTTGTGCTGTTTGTCCAGTGACACAGTTGGGTTGGGTGTGGAGCCCTGGGGCGTGTGGGTTGGATGTAGAGTCCCTGGGGCAACACGCGTGTTTAGGTGGCATCCCACCTGCTCGCTGTGGCACCAGTGCCCCTTTGCGTCTCCTTCTGAGACTTCTCTGCCCGCTCTCAGGCTCCCTCACTGCCCAGGTCCTTTCCTTTCCTGTCACCTTTCCTAAGGGTTTGCAGATCAGTTAGTGGAAGACCCTGCTCAGCACGGCCTAGGAACCACACTGTGCCTGCTTGAGAATCTGGGCCCCAGGCCCCACCTACAGCCACACCTCCCATAGAGTAGGCCTCGCTGCCCTGCCCCGCCGCACCAGCCTGTTCTTGCAGTCACACAATTTTTTAGGCTTTGCCCATTTGTCCTGCTGGTGCTGCTGCTGCTAAGTCGCTTCAGTTGTGTCCGACTCTGTGCGACCCTATAGACAGCAGCCCACCAGGCTCCTCCATCCCTGGGATTCTCCAGGCAATAACACTGGAGTGGGTTGCCATTTCCTTCTCCAATGCATGAAAGTGAAAAGTGAAAGTGAAGTCGCTCAGTCATGTCCAACTCTTAGCAACCCCATGGACTGCAGCCCACCAGGCTCCTCCGTCCATGGGATTTTCCAGCCAAGAGTACTGGAGTTGGGTGCCATTGCCTTCTCCGATTTGTCCTGACTTACCATTAACTCCATTCTGCTCTGAATCATTGCTACATCCTCCTGAAATAGCATTTTTATTCAAGCCAGAATTTTGTGGGACGTCTCCCAAACTCGCCAGGGCTCTGTCTCAGCATGGACTGCAGCAGTGACGTGTGTGTCCTGCTGAAGAACTCAACTTCAGTGCAGTGCTGCCCCCACACCACACAGGTCCTTATTCCTGAAAGTGGCAACAGCAGTCGCCCTCAAGAGGTAACAGCAGAGATGGCCAGAAGCCCCATGTGAACCAGGTCCCGCTGCCAGCCTCTTTGTTCCCTGAAGACACGATCGTATGAATTTTCTTATACAAAAGCCTACTGAGAATTTAACTGGAATGGTTTTGAATCTGGAGATGAGGATGGGGGCATTGGAGTCCTGGCAGTGTGGACTCCCCTTTCTTTGACCTCAGTGTGTGGTCTGTGGCTTCCCATCTGTTTCATTTTGCGACTGCGCCCTACCCCCTGTCTCTTCACTTAGCTTCAAGTTCCATTTCTTGGGAGGAAATTCTGTAGTCCCCCTGTGCTAGCTAAAGCGATATATTAGAATACCTAGTCAGAAAGCTTGGTGTAAACCTGTTATGCTTACGCAGTATGTAGAGCAAACTGTCATGAGCTACTGCAGCGTTAACATCAAGTTACTAACATCAGGGAGGCGAGACAGCACACACGTCACTGCTGGGACTCGGGCCTGCTCATGAGATGAGGTCACTGTTCCAGGATCTTTGTGTGCACATCATTCTCCATCTGGCCGCCTGCTGCCATGGTCCTAAACCTCCCTTGGGGCCCAAAGGGACTGGGTAGGGGGGCAGGGGTCTTCCAGGACAGGATGCTGCCTCTCCAGGTCGCTCCTCCAGCACACACCCTGCCCCACCTCTACCCCCACTGCGGTAAATAGCCCAGGCCCAGTCTGCCTTCCCACTTGGAGGAAGAGCACTTCTAGGTGTGGGATGACCTTCTTCAGTTCATCCCTTGCAGTTTGGTTATGCAGAGCATGAGGCAGGCGTGATCAGAGGTGGAGGAGGCCCTTGTGCCAGCGGGAGTCCAGGAGGAGGAAGGGCCTCTCGGTGATGAAGACCAGAGAGAGGATGGGCTTGGGTGGAGGGGTGTGGGGAAGCCAGCCTAGGGCTTGCTGGAGGTCCCTCCCCTGACAGGCTTGGAGCAGGTATGTGGCTCAGATGCAGGCTTAGCTTGCTACACCCCAGTCCCCTCCTGGGCTCAGGGGCCCTGTGTCGAGGAGAAGCCAGCAGTGGCCCCTTGGCCAAAACAGTAAAGCCATCTGCTTCAGTCCTCCGCCCTCCCCTCTTCCCACTTCAGCAAGGCAGCCCACTACTGGAAGCAATAAACAGATGCTGTACGTTCACAGAAAGACTCGCTGTTCACACAGTTAACATGCGGTGGGGGGCATGTTAACATGGGGGTATCTCTGATGGCCAGGGCCCTGCCAGGGACAAGCGTCCGCCCAGACACGAGGCTCTGACCCACTGTCTCTCTGCAGCAGCAGCGAGCCCCCTGCACATGCTGGCGACACACGCCTCCGCCTCCGCCTCCCTGCCCACCAAGCGCCAGAGCGGTGAGCCCGCGGAGCAGCCGGAGCTGAAGCGGGCCAAGACGGAGGACAGCGAGGGCCTCGTCATCGCCCTGAGTGTGGACGCACCGCCGGCTGCCACGCGGGAGAAGAGCGTCCAGAACTAGTGGCCGGGAGAGCATTTCTCACTTCAACGTCAACTCTGTGGTGCCAAAAGGAGACACTGCCTCTCACCGACGATCGGAGCGTGTTCCCTCGGTGGGTAGAGGGCCCTGCGGTTGGACTTCACCTCAGCACTGGAAACACAAACCCAGGTGGCCTTAAAACTCCTTAAGTTAAAAGACTGAAGTCACCCCTGAACATCAGAACCACAAACAGCAAAGCCGGGCTCCGGCATGTCTCCCCGCCCAGTGTTCAGCTCAGCTCCCAATAGAGACTCACGGTCCTGCCCAGGGAGGACACGCCCGGTGCGAGCGGACCTGCTAGGCCTGGGCCGGAGCCACCCCACCGCCCGCTGCCAGTAGACAAGACAGTATTTTGTTGTTCACATGTGGAGTTAGAATATTTTGAGGTGTACTTTCTTTCTTTACAAAATAATGGGGTCTTTGACATTTCAGATCACTCCATTTCTACTCTGGAAATTTTGGAATCACACAGGACCTTTTGTGTGGATTTCCTTTGGGGAGAAGCAACGTAGTTTCATTTGTTTTTGTTGTTTGTTTTCAGCCTATGGAATGATTTACTTTTGTCTGTCCTGTTTAAGTCAGATGGAGCTACTTGACATCTGCAAATTTCCCATGTTAGAGCAGTTACCTGATGAATTTAATCCTCCTCCATTTCCATGTGTAGGACGGACATACAGACGGACACCCGCGGGCCACTTGTAACCCTGACAGAAAGCGCTGCCAGGCTCCTGGAGCTGCACTTACCCATTTCTCTTTCTTGCTACTTTTTGTTGTTTGTTTTTTGTGTTGACTTTGTCCCTGGCATAATTTTCCACTCTGAGTAAAACAAATCTACGTATTGTGTATGTTTAAAACGACAGAACTGTTACTTCGTCATTTGGAAAAAAGATTCAACCTTTTATCACACCTTTTCCAAAGGCCACAGATTTCTCCGTGACGCGTTCACTATTCTAGGTGCCGTCACCAGCTCTCGGCATCGTCCAGCCCGCCGGCCGCCCCGGGATGTTGCGGTTTGCCCCTCTCATGGCAGGAGCAGCTGCTGGGGTGGAGCAGAAGCTGCCTGTTAACACAAGGGTCTTGGAAGCAGGCACCCTCTGTCTGGTAAGCGTTGGAAACACCTAGGTTGCTTTTGATTTGTAATAGGAAATTCCCCTCAACCTTTTAGAACTGAATCTAATATTAAGGCTGATTTCTCTCCTATAAAAAATAAAAGCGAGAGAAAAGGAAACAAAGGTGAGAGAATGAAAAGTCGGAAGCCCACTCGGCCTCAGCCTGCGTTTCTCTGGAAGAAAGCCACTCACCTTTCCAGAGGTTTCTGGGGTCAGAGCTGAGCAGCATGCAAACAGAAAGAGGGCTCTGGCCTTATTGTGAATTTTTAAATGCCATCATCATAACGTTATTTATTTAAATGTAGTTATTTTGGTATTTAATTTTTTTTAAAGAGAGGAAAAAAAAAAAAAACCCTGTATTTTCCTGGTGGAATGAAATGGCTCAGAATGGTATATTTAGGCAATTTTAAAACATTTATTATTTACCTAAAGACCAAATATGATAAATCTGTTCTAAGTATTGTGTATCAATCCACGGTATGGAGCTGTCACAATGTTATTGCAGATAATGCATATTAAAATTATGAAATTACTGCACACTAGCTGGATTTATAACTCAGCCATTTAAAAAAATAAAAACAAAACCATCATGTGAATGAGACCACGTGTGTGACAGTGGCAAAATCTAACTTGCAGACTGAAGCACGGACGGATCAGAGCACCTCAGGGCAGCTGTCCGCATCTCCCAGGCACGTACAGACACCTTGGAATGTATGTTTTTATTTGTCTTTTTACACAGAAGGTTTGGAATGTGAAAAATAATTCCGATGTGCTGTGTCCTGTTTGTGGGGTCGGGTCACTCCACTGAGTGCTCCAGACCTGTCAGTCATGGGCCACTGCAGCCCCCTGGCCGTGAGCTCTGGGGAGGTGAGTGGATAAGACCACCCTGGTAGGGAGATGACTCAGGCGACACTAAGCAGATGCCTCGTGTGTTGCCCAGGAGACGCATCTCCACCACCATCCTGAAAGACCCTGGTAGACTCCCTGTGTAAGCCCAGTCTATCAGTTGATTATTTCTGAGCCTAAAATGTAAACTTTTTGGGTTTGGAGGGATTTCTGCTGGGTTTATAGGTAAGAAAAGTACCCTGTTCTCAGATCTAAAGGGAGAAGGGTAGTGTTTGCTGCTGGGAGCTAAAGCATGTCTTTTTCAAAGGCGAGGCATTCTCTCCTTTTTCCTGCTGTCTTGGCTCATTCATTGGCACACTGATACTTAAGAATATTAAGGAAAAGGCAGGGGGAAAAAACATAGGTTAACATAGATTAACTGGCCATGTCCTGGGCAGTTTAAAATGTTTGAGTTTAGCTGTGAATTCCCTTCAACACCTGGGAGTCACTGAGCTTGTGTCCTTGTGGCCCCACTTGATGCCTGGTGCTACGTCAACAGTCACATTGCACTTAACTCCCGCCCAGCAGTCCACTGTGGTTCCTAAATGAGTCATTTCCGAAAGTCTCTGCTTTGACCTTTGCCGAACTTCTGAGCTCCCTCAGGGACGACAGACTTCATTTCAGCAGCTTTGCCCCGAACCAGACAAAAATACAAAAGGGAAACTCACACGTGACCCAGGTGATGTGGCTTGTCCCCAAGGTGTCCGTGCATGGTTTAGGGTCGACCTTCCCCCCGTGTCAGTGGAGTCTCCACTCAGACAGCTGAGCTCCTTAAACGCACCACCCCTCGCATCGTCCTCTCCTAGAACGACAGAGCAGGCGAGGCCACGTCGGAAGGGGGTGGGGCGTGTCAGGACTTGGGATTTCTGTGCTCTGTGACTACAAGGAGACAAGTGACAATCTTCAAGTCCTAACCTCCACTGTTCTAGAAAGGATAGTGCTGATTTGTGTGCAAAGGTTTGAAATTTTAAAAGTACCAAGTTCCTGAAATTCAATAAAATATTTTTATTAATTTTAATTGAATACAGAGTATCATTGTCATTTTGATAAGCTTAAGCAGGCACTGCTTTTTTATATGCTCTTTTCCGAGCATGCCAAAGGCCTAGGTAGCACTGGAGCACCTGTGCCAAGACACTGCTGGGAGAGCAGCAGAGCAGGCGCCTTGCCTCCACCAGGAGAGAGGGAGCACAGAGTGTCTGCATGGGCAAAGGGAGCTGGGTCACAAGCAGTGCTGACAAAGTCTTGCTGGCTTTTATCCATCCTGTCAGAGTTTTAAAACTAACTTTGAGGTTATGGTGTAGCTGCCATTTCTTCTGATTTGCTCCTGAGCCTGAGATACATTCTCCTGTGAGGTGGAAATTGTGTCTAAATTTAGAGGCATACAGGTACTCCAGTCCCCAGGTTACTGTTAACACTTAGATTGTCCAGCTACCGAAAAGTCTGTGGCACAGATTGCTGATGTCCTAAGGGGTAGGAGGAGAAAGGAATACTGAAATGATGCCACAAAGGCCTCTTTGGGAGATAACTGAAGCTCAAAGACAGAGTTCACAGGGAGTTTTGTTCTTGACATTCATGTCCTAATGTAAAAACAGTTCATATTAGCATAAAAGAACTGCTCCTCATGTACTGAGACGGTCTTTCCTAACTAACGGAAGCATCCCTAAATATTTTTTCGGATCTGTTGTCCATGTTGTATTAATAGATGCTTTAGGACGCGTTAGGTCTTACCTCCCCCTTCTCACTCAGGAAAAGCTACTCCAATAGTTATTAGGGTCACCTTGTTGAAGTTAAGCTGAGTCAAATAAGAGGGGACAGGTGTCTTAGAGAATAACCTACCTTTACCCAAGGAAAAATGTTGTAAGGGACTTACCTGGTGGTCAACTGGCTATGACTCCCAGTGCAGGGGGCCTGGCTTCTGTTCCTGGTTTGGTCCCACGTGGCATAACTAAGTTCACATGCCACAACTAAGACCCAGCACAGCCAAATTAATTACATACTTTTTAGGAAAGATGTTGAAGGAAGCCTTTAGGTATAGGAAACAATTCAGTTAACTGATAAAAAGAGTTTCTTAATGTAGCAAAAGCCAAGCTATTGTGAGGAGGCCCACATTTAGGCCATATTTTGTCTGTAAGGAAGACATCAAGGGGCATTCCCTGGCACCCAATGGTTAGGACTCCACGCTTCCACTGCCAGGGGCACAGGTTCAATCTCTTGTCACTGAACCGAGATCCCACATGCAGTGTGGCACAGCCCAGGCAGGAGAAAGAAAGGAAGGCATTGGGGCATGTCATGACTCTGTCATCACCATATAGTAAGTTGAGGCCTGAACATGGGAGGTGAAGGAATCCGCAGTATGGAGTGGTTTCCATGGTGGCCTGCTGGCTAGCACTTAACCGTAGGTCTTTGTGGAACACTGTGCTAACTTGACACATCTCTTGCAACCTCTCCCTCCATGTTTATGTGTACAGCAGTACAAAATTAGATTTTAACAGGTGACCTCTCAGGTGACCTCTGATGAGATGATAAAGCTGCGGGCACAAAATTTCTGATTTTAGAAATGTCCTGAGGTCCCACACTCTGTCCTATGTCTCAACCATTGGCTGAATAAATAAAGCATCTATCACATCTTCTCTGAAAAAAGAAATAGGAGCAGAAGTATTGAAACTGTAAGAACAACCAGTGTGGTGACCATTTTCTTGAGTTTTTCTTCCCTCTTGTATCTCCTAGTGTGGACTCCAGGACAGCCTGAATATAACAGCTGCATCTTAGGAATGAACAGAATACCCAAGAGAAGCCCTCTCCTCTTGAAGAAGGGGGACCCCCGTGGGACATGGGGAGGGGAGTCACAAAACTATACTTGTAAGCAGTAGCCCCGAGACACTGAGGACTCAAAAGAAGAGCTAGGCACGAGGACTTCTTTCAAGTCCAAAGAAGATCAGGGAGAGGGGAGGGTAGAAATACTTTTCTTTGGCCCCAAGAAGTGTACAACATCACACAGAGGCTAAAGCCTGAGCTTTTTAGTCAAAGGCCAGAAAAGGGGGTACCTAGGAGACAGGACATTAGAGAAAGACTCCCTATGGCTAGGTACGGCATTCTGGGCTCACCCTCAGCTGCACACGCCTGGAACCGACCTTGAGGAAGCAAAGCAAAGGCTTTATTAATTGAACAAACTCCCATAAAGATTGGCCCCAGATAGCACTACAGAGCTTGGCAAACAGCTAACCCCAAACTACAGCCTAGAGAGGGCAGGTCAGCGTGTTTAGTCTGAATCTAGCTTGGTTATTTGCCTGCTTAGAAAAAAAAAAAATCTACATTCACTAGAGGATGTAAACAGGACTCAGATTCATAAAATGAGCAATGTCCAGAATGCACAAAATCTCTTTGTGCCAGGAAAATCTCTTAAGGGGAAAGAAAGTTAACATGTCAGTTGAAGTATGTTGGAATAATTGGAAAAGGACATTAGCTTTCTATGGCTGTAATTACTGTAACCAAACTCTATGAAGTAAAGGCAGATGCTCTTGAACCAAGAGCTACAGAACTTAAAAATAATAAAAAAATAACAAAAAATCCAGTGGGTCAACAGAAAGATGCTTGGAAACCTCAGGCTCAGGGACCTGTGAGATAATATAAAAAGATCTAATATACACTGGCTTAGTGAATTTCCAGTAAGGAGGAAGACATCAATGTTTAAAACAAATATTTTTTAAATTGATGCCTGAAAATGTCCCAGATATAATTCTAAAGATTCACAGAGTTTCATATAGGATATACCCAAAGAAAAACCATGTCAAGGCATTACCACTGGCCAGGAAACAAGACATTTTATCTGGAAAGCAGCCAAAGAAAAGAAACTCATGGCATACCGAGTAACAATAATCTGAATACAAATTTCTCATAGAGACCATGGAGGCCACATGCCTAGAAAACTTTGAAAGGGCCGAAAGAAACTGTCAATCTAGAATATTATATCCATAGAAAATGTCAGGAGTATGGATTAAAAGATATTCTTAGATGAAAGAAAATGGAGAGAATTCCTAACCAGTAGAGACACTCAAAAAGAAATGCTAAAGGACATTCTTCAGGCAAAAAGTAAGAGAAGAGAGAAACCTTGGAACTTCAGGAATGAAGGAAGAGATCAACAGAAATGGTAAATATTTGGGGAAATACAATAGTTTTTCCTCTTAAATTCTTTAAAATATCCTAACCTTCCAGTGTAAAAGTTTTAACATTGTCAGGGTTTTCAGTGTATATACATAATATGTATTGACAAAAGTACAGTATAAAGGAGGAAAGCAAAGGTCTATAGGTCTCTAGATTTCTATATTGAAATGGTAGAACATTCTGAAGTAGACTGAAAAGCTAGCTTTGTGTGCCACAGTCCCTGGTGCAATCACTATTAACAAAGATAAAGGAAAAATCCAACAGGCAAATTAAAATGGAATGCTAAAATTTTTCTTGAAATTACACAAGGCAGAGAACAGGAAACCAAGGTGGAGGGGACAAGCAAAAAAACAATAATATGGTAGGATCTTATCAATAATTACATTAAATATAAACAGTCTAAGCATACCAATTTAAATAGAGTGTCAGTTGGATCAAAAAGACTCAACTTTAAATAATATGGATAGGTTACAAGTAAAAGGATATAAGAAATAAATCCTGCAAACATTCAAAAGAAAGCTGGACTATGTTAATGTCAAAGTAGACCCTAGGAAAATTACCACACCTAAAGGATACTGCATAATGGTACAAGGTCACCTTGCCAAGATGTACAACAGCCCGAAGGTTCCAAGCACCCAACAACTGTCCCAAATGAAGCAGGGACTTTGGTTTCTGGTTCCATGGAGCTGGGGAGTTGTCACTCCACCCATCCTACCACATAAATAGCACAACAGCCTGAGAATCAACAACTCATCTCGATCTAAGGGAGGTGAGGATGCAGGGTAAACCACTCCCCCCAAGATGAGAAAGAAGAGAGAAGACAAGCGTGGAGACTGAGAGTCCGAGCTGCCACAAAAGAACCAGCGTGACACGACAGACCCAAGGTAGCCAGATAAGTAAGTAAATTAAAATTTTTAATGGCAAGGATTAACTAAAAGGAAAACAATTTATACAGATGGAGCAAGCATCAGAACCAGACGTGACCGAGTGTTGCTGTTAGCAGATGGGATTGAAAACAAGGATTAATATGCTAAGGACTAATGGATGAAGGAGACAGCAAGTAAGAACAGATAGGCGATGTAAGCATAAAGATGGAAATCCTTAAAAAGAACTATGAAGAACATTGTAATGGAAATAAATGTCTTTGATGGGCTTGCTAGTAGACTGGACACGACTGAGAGAACCTTTGCGCTTCAGGAGGTATCAGTAGAAACGTTCACAACTAAAAAGGTAACAGAAGAAAGACTAGGGGGAAAAAAACAGAATATCCAAGGACCATGGGGCAGCTACATAAGGTATATAACCTATGTGTAACAGGAGTGCCAGAGAAAATGGGAAGGAACAGAAGAAATACTTGAAATAATAATGAGGAAGATTTACCCCAGCTCCAGGAAGCTCAGAGAATGCCAGTCAAGATAAATGCAAAAAAAAGCCCACAACCAACTACTTGGGCATAACATTTTCAAAGAACAAGGCCAACCGTGCAAGACAGTAACAGATGTAGTAGGTATTGATCCAACTATATCAGCGATCACCTGGAACATCAGTGGTCTAAATACACCCATCAAAAGCATAGGTGGTCAGAGTGGATCAAAAAACACAACTACATGTTGTCTACAAGGAACTAAATATGAAGACATTTCATACAGAAACAGGAAAAGATAACCATGCTAACACTAATCAAAGGAAGAGTAGTTTTTCTGTTTTGGCCACACCACGTGGCTTATGAGGTCTTAGTTCCCCAACGAGGGATTGAACTCTCAGCAGTGAAAGCACAAATCCTAACCAGTGGACAGCCAGGGAATTCCCAGGAGTAGTTATTTTATTTTCAGACAGAGCAGACTTCAAACCAAGGAAAGTTATCACCAATAAAGAAGGGTACTGCGTCACGATAAGAGGAGCAATTCTTCAAAACAACGTTAATTAAATGAAGCAAAGGCTAACAGAACTGAAACAGATAAATCTGCATTACATTTTGACACTTCAACACTCAACTCTAGATGACTGATAAAAAATAAGTAGAAAGCAAGTCTATAAGCCCTGAGCAACCCCAGTCAATGTAACTGATTGACGGAGTGTCCTACTCAACAGAATACATTCTTTTCACATGCACATGGAACATTTCACCAATATATGCCAAATCTTGGGTAAAAAATCTTTACAAGACTTAATTAAAACCGTGCATAGTATGTATGCTCATTGACAATTAGGGAAATCAAAGTAGAAGTCAATAATAAAGGTATTTTTAAAATTCTCAAATGTTTGTGGATACTGGAAAAAACTTTATTTTTGATCTGCACGGCACACAGCATGTGGGATCTCGGGTCCCCGGACCAGGGATTAAACCCGTGTGCCCTGTAGTGGACGTGTAGAGTCTTAACCACTGGACCACCAGGGAAGTCCCATAGACAAGATTTTGAGATAATCCATGATTCAAAGAGGAAGTCTTAGAAATTACAAAAGGCCTTAGAAATTAGAAAACTGTAGCAGAATGAACATGAAATATATCAAATTTGTGAAAACAGCTAAAAGTTCATAGGGAATTTTACAGCACGAAATGCTTATAGAAGAGAAAACCTAAAATTCAGTCATCTGCAATTCTACCTTAAACTAGAAAAGAATGAACTAAACCCACAGCAGTCAATATAATTGGAAAAGGGGATAAGAAAAGTATCAATGAAATAAAAACTGATTCTTTGCAAAAAAAAAATTGGCAGATTAACTCCATCTGGAATGACCAAGGAAAAAGGACACCAATGACCAGGGAAGGGCCAGAGAAGGGCCGCTGTGATGAGCTCCAGGATAGCAGCATTATTGGTGATCGCCCAGATCTGGAAACATTCCAAACATCCTTCAGTAGGTGAAGGAACAAACAAGCTATGCTTGTTAAGTGGAGCCCCACTTGGCAATCAAAGAAAGAAGCTATTGAAACAACCAGTGAATCTCAGAGGCATTTCCCATGGAATGAAGACTCTAGACTCAAGATGCAGACTGCACGCTGGGGGTTGAACTGTACCCCCTCCCCGCCAAATATGCTCAAGTCCTAACCCTGGTTGGGACAGATCAGTGGAGACAGGAAGGATGTTTGTGTTTGCCAGAGGCTGTAGGTGGGGAGAATGGGGCTTCAGTACAGGATGATGGAAGTTTCTGGAACTAGGGAGACTGCACGACACTGAACATATGTACTCAGTGCCGTGAACTGTGCTCTATAAACTGATCTAAATGGTCTATTTTATGCATACTGTACGACTTCTAAAAGTTTTACCTGGAAGAAGGTGGTGAAAAATATGATATACGTGATGAGCTTACAGATCTGACCCAACACAGCCGCTGAGCAAAACAAGGGGTTGAAGGGTTCAGGGGTTGGAGTGCAAAGGAGAGCGGAGCTTAACCCGTGTTCTGCCCAGCATCCCTGGGGGATCTGCTAGAGGAAGAAGCAAATTCATCCACTCAACACCAGCCCCAGAGGTGGCTGCTGCGTGTGACCGAGTCAGGTACACCTAGGCCTTGAAATGACTGCAGAAACCGGGCTGCAAAGGCTGTGTGTCTGCCCTTCACCACATCACAACTGAAAGCACCCTGAAGCAGAATTTCACAGAAAACGGCTCCAGCTGGATTTTCTTTGGAGCCTCAATCAAAACACTATACACTGGCCGTTGTGTACAGAGCAGATTCGGGAGACTGCCTGACCTCTTACAGACGCCTGGCCCCTGCCCTGTCTTGATCCCAACTGGGCTGCGATGGAATTAATCTCCCTGAAGCTGTGAGGTTGCTGGCGGTCACTTCAGGTGCCTGACAGCTGTTCCATCCTCCCTTGTGGACCTTTTCGGAAGGCTTTGAATGGTGTCCTCCAAGATACAGGCTGACCTTCAAAAGAGCGGATGTTAGAATGATTTTAACATGAAGAGCTCTTCAATGGAGGAACAGGAGACAACTCTTTTCTTGCAATTAGAAAAGTAGTTTGTAGTAGTTAGGAAAGTCTTCTTGCTCACAGTCTTAAGATGGTCTGACTATTCAGGGCTGGACTGGAAGCGATGTCAATCTGCAACCTCAGGGCCACGTCCAGCAGGCGCTGGGAAGACAGGCACCATCAGCACAGACGCTGTCCCCTGGACGTGGTAGACCCAAGTCCAGCCCCTCCTGTATGTGTCAGAACAGCAGGAATCACTGTGATCTTCTGGAGTCACATGTCTGCTCTGGAGATCAAGATATCTTCTTCCATAGCACCTGCCCAGGAAAGTAACTGGCCCTTTGAGGTAACTAGCCCTCATCAGTTCACACCCCCCCCGAAGACAAACTCACCGTCACGCAGACCGTACTCAATGACCCAGGATGAGGACTCTATACAGAGTCTATGATATTCCGCCAGCAGTCAGAACAGACGCCTAGGTGAAAACAGCCTATATTCATGGTGACATTTCTCACAGATAAAATATATATAAATTTCACTAGGTGTTGCCGCAGATCTTTTCTGTAAAAATCCACTGTATGTTTCTATTTTGGTGGCTGTGGTATAAATACTTTTGAAATGGATGCCAAAACTATAAAATTACTAACCCGAAATCCATGATGCCAAAATGTGGCAAGGACTTGATAAGAAAATTACAGACGAGTATTTCTTATACACATATACACACAAATCCTTAAATATACAGCAAGTCAGATTTGGCAGTAACTAATAATAGCTGAACAACAAGGACAATGTGCCATGACCCAGTGGGGTTTATCTCAGGATTGCAGAGTTGGTTGAACCCTCAGAAATCAATGTGATTCACCACGTGAACAGAGCAGGAAACCATCTTACAAAACCATGTACCCATCTGCAGCGGCATGAAGCTGAGCGCTGCTCACACCTCCTTCAACTCGGTGCTCTCAGCAGCTCATCTGCCCTCCTCTTTTTTTTAATTAATTTTTAGTTTGTTTTGCTTTACAATACTGTATTCGTTTTCCTCTCGTCTTGACCCCACCCAGCTGCATCACGGGGCACTGTTCAGGTGGGTCCAGAGCCCTGAAGTCCTTAAGGTGAAAAAACACTGCATTCTGCAGAGAAACGGAACAGAATCCACAACGTACATACCGTTTCCAACATCCAAGATACAACCCCACAGTACTAGGACATGCAGTTTAATATGACTAGTACACAGAATAAAAGAAAATCAGTGAAGACCTGCCCTGAGAAGATCCAAATGTAAGAATGACCAAAGGTTTTAACTCCTGTACTATATGTATGCACAAGGATGCAGAAACTGTTCACGTGCACGAGCAAATGAAAAAGCTTAGTTAAGAATTAGGAACTAATTTTAGATTCATCTAAAGTTTAACGTATATTGTAAAGTCTTTAAAGAAGAGTGGGCAGTGATAGGTCATTTAGTGGTATTCAATGACATGACCCTATTTTTTTAAACAGGAAAAACTTTTAAGAACTGTATGAACAACCTTAATAATCATTGAGTGAGATAATGTAAGGTGTTATGCATGTGTACTTGAATCCCAACAAGAGACAACAGCACAAGAATTATTTGAGGGAACAGCTAGGAAATCCCACAAATTTGATGAAAGACATAAATCTAGAGTCAAGAAGCTTAGCAAGCCCCGTGCATGATAAACACAAAGAAAACCAAATGTAAACATATCATAGTTTCCAGGTTGTCATTCCATAAAATAATTCTTATCCTCTTGAAACAGAGGACATGGGAAGGAAAAAAGGAAGACTCAGCTTCTTTCCACACAGGTTGACTGGCTCTGCCATTAAAACAAGCAAGCGTGAACAACAGTGCAGTTACTGTGTTCTCTGAGACATTACAGAAAATACTGGAGAGAAAATGCTTATCACATCCTGATACGTTCTGTCCCTCAGCTCTTCAGAACAGAAACAATCATTTTTGAGTTTTTGGAATTCCACTAAAATTTTTAGCTATTATTCCATTTGCTTTCAAGTTAATCTGGGGGAAAAAAATGCTTAAGATCAGCACAGCCATGTAATCAGAACACAGTTCTCATGAAGCGGTACAGTAAGTCCCTGGGTAATAAACGCATCAGTTGATAGAACTGTAGTAGGGCAACTGCATCCAAAGTAGAAAAGCACGTTCAGGTGGATGAGACACCACAACCTGGGGCAGGAGGAGGAGCTGGGGTTGAGTCACCCTTGGCTTGAGCAGTGCCTGACCATCTGATGCAGAAAGATGAGGCCCTTTCCTCATTACATGCTGGGCAATCAGGCCCAGACTGAATGATGAAAATAAGACCCGTACATCGAACCCAGTGAAAAGCGTTTTGTTTTAATCACGAGCCAATACTAGAAACCAGAAGGGAAATAGGCTGAGCAATCAGACTATGTAGAGATTCAAGATACACAGCAAAGTAAAACCCCTCAAACTGAAACAAACACAAAGTGAAAAAAATGACATGGGGTGATTATTCTTAAAGTCCTTATAAATAAAATACACCAACAGAAAAATAACCAAAGGCATGAGCAAGCAATATACAAAATAATTTCGCATGGCCAGCAAATGTATTCCAAAATGCTCAACCTGGCTAAAAATCAAGAGATCTTTTTTCTCCATCAAAGATTAAAAAGCTTGTGCTCAGAGCCTTCTGGTGAGGATGAGGTACTGCTTATTGAAGTTGACACAATCATGGTGGGCATGATACATCTTCCAGTTCTATTATCCAAAGAAAGAGATGGACAAGTGTGTAAACATGTATGCACAAGGATTTCCATTTCCAAAATGTTTATAAAAGCAAAATATACAAGTAGGCATCTTTGGGCAATTATAGTACATCCTGACACGTTCTTGAGTTGTGAAATGTTAAAAGAATGGTCCCAATAATGCTATTGAGAATCAGACTTTACCCCCAAAGGCACGGGGGTTCTAAAGGTCATCGTCTCGGAGATGGCAACTCAGGGTGATGTTGATTCCCACTTCATATTCTTCTATATGTTCACCTTACAATGAACATTTCGTATTGTGATTAGTATTTTTTGATCCATTCTGAAGACCAAAATTTCAGCACAAGTTCCAAAAGCACTAAAATTGATGAAATACTTTTTACAGAAAGAAAAGAGGCCAGGGACCAAGTTGTGTGCAATCACCTACAAGTTTGGTTTGGTTGCAGAAAGGAAATGCAAACATGAGCAGCTTTGGTCTCACAAGCTGCAAAGTAAGGAGGGGAGCGGGTCACACCTTCCAGGCCATGGTGAGCACCGAAGACTGATGGGACAGACGAGCCGAGGGCATGGGCAGGGGCGAGGCTGCAGGGCACGGAGGGCTCTGTCCCCACCTGACACCCCGGAGCCCTCCCTCCACCCCCCGTTCACAGCCTGGAGAGCAGGCAGGAGAGCCCAGTGCGCAGGGCCCCAAGAGGTGGTTCCGGAATGTTCCCACGGGCATTTGGGGCACAAATGCAATCAGGCTGGTCCAGCCGAGCCACCAAGTGGGGCTTGGGGAAGCCCTGGACACGAGACTTTCCTGCCTGCCCCTCCGTATCCATGTTCAGGGGCAGGCAGGATTCAGCCAGGGGGAATTAGAGGCGGCCCTGGCTTAAAACAACATGCTTTCCCTACATCAGGCAACAAATCAGTGGTTATCAGTTTGAGAAGCCAAGTCTGCGCTGTCCCTAACTGAACTGAGGAAGGTTCACCCAACGGCCCACTGGCCGGGGACAGCTCTTCCCACCACCTCCCTCGGGGTGAAGTGAGGCCACATGCCCAGGCCTGAGGAAGCTACCTTGGCCTTCCAGACCTCAGCCTGCCTTCCAGGAGCCTTACCAGGGCATTTCCCTGGCAAGACTTGGTACTGTCACCATCCCGAGGGGAAACCCTTGAGAAGACAACCAGAACCTCTTGATGGGGGTCACTCACACACCGCCCAGGGTGTCCCTGTTCTGCCTGGGGTGGCAGAACCTGCACCTCTCCCACACTGTGGACTCTTAATGGACATGCCAGAACATTCTGGATATGGAATGTTCCCAGGTATGGCCTCTCGCAGGGCCAGTGAGCTGGCTCCTCACTCAGCCCAGCTTTCCTCACCAGCTTGCAGCATCTCCACACACCGTGACACCAACCTTTGCAAAATTATTTTCCTACTTTAATGTGTATTTGGATACACTAAAGGCATTGTACTGGGGAAAATACAAACTAGTGATCATACAGATGTGAAATACACCCTCTTACTCCTGGGCCCAAAGTTAAGGCTGTGAGAGACACTGATGGGTGGTCCAACACCAGGCTTTCCCCCAGAGAGACCTCAGACAGAGCTTCCTGACCGGAGGCGATGGGCACTGCTAGGGAGTACCACTCCTCCTCTCTGCTCCCCCAGAGAGACCTCAAACAGAGCTTCCTGACAGGAGACGATGGGCACTGCTGGGGAGCACCGCTCTCCCTCTCTGCTCCTGAAGCTGGGCTGCCCCCTGCCCCCACGCGGCCATGGACAGTTCAAGCCACGAAGCACACTGGGCCATTCCTGCAGCCTGCAGTCCAACAAAACTGGGGCTGTGGTTTTATAACATACAATTCTCTTGATGGGTACAGAATACAACAAAATTAGCCACATTTATTTAAAAGAAACGTTACAAATAAGTGTGCAAAATTAAATTCATGATTAAATACACATAAAAGTAACATGCATACTTTACACGGAAATCCACAGACAAAGTTAGTTGATTACATGACAGTAAAAGAACTGGCAAAACTGAGAACTTGCAGCTGCAGATTTTAATGTTTGCAACCTGAAATCAAAATAAAATTAAATTTAAAGGGAAGTTAAGAAAATTAAATATATACCTCAAGTAGTACTAACAATATAGAGCCCATAACCTATTTTAGTTACCAAATGTTAAAAAAAAAGTATGTGCCTCTCATTCCCAGAATGTTAGTGTGCAGCTATTGTTAAAAACGGAAAGAGAAGACGGTGAGAGGGGGAGTGGAAGCGGCCGCCGAGGCCCACAGGACCAGGCACTGCTCTACTGAGGCGCCGGTTTCCCTTCGTATCCTCCGAATTAAGCAATGCGTTCTTCTACGACTCAGTTTTAAAGTCTACGCGTGACTCTGTTCCCTACGAGTAAAGGCGAACTCCCTCTGACCCAGAGTGTCGCCAGGAGGCCACAGGTGCGGCTCACGGGGTGGGCCTGGCGCTGCCTCAATTCCAATGGCTCCAGCAAGAGGGGGACATGTGATATGTGACTCCTGAGGGAGACACCAAGCCTATGAACTCTAAACTTTCCTCAGTTTAGACGGGAGAAGGGCTTCCTCCCTCCTCCTCCTAAGGCTGGCGGTGTGATAATCCCACTTATGTCTGGTGAGAAAGAACCAAGATTGCACGTGTGTTCACCTCTCCATCACAGACTCAGCAAAAAGGATGAAATCTGGCGCCACAAACAAATTTCACGTTGTCCCTCCTTTTCTCAACGTGCCCCCAGTCTGTCTGGAGCCCTGGCTGCAGGTGGCGGATGCGGCAGAACCACTGAAGCGAAAGGTGAAGCCAGCGGTCAGGCGGGAGTGTCCCCGTGCCCTGCTGATTCTTCCTTCAACACTGGACTCAAGAGGCCTGGCTTCGGAAAACAGCCACAAGTGGCTTCGCGCAAGGTCCTGGGCCGTCCCTCCAGCCCACTGTCACCAGCCCCAGGAGCTCGAGGGGCCGCTGGGCACCCAGGGGCCGCGGTGCTCGCGCTCCCGGTGGAGGGTCAAAGTTTGTCATCGGTCATCTCCAGGAACTGCGCATACACGTCCCGGACGCACTCTCCCTTGGGGTTGAACAGGAACTTGTAGTAGCTGCCGTCCGCACAGATCGCTGGGCAGAGGAGACCGCGTCACTCAGGGTGAAAAGCAAGCAGCCAGCACTGCGCTCGTTGCGCAGCCTGAGTGGAGGCTGAGCCGCCCTCAGGAATCTGTGCGTGGCAGGGGCACGCTTGACCGAGAACCCACTGTGCTGGGGGGCTGAGCTGCATCTACTCAGCTGTGCAGCAGCAGGAGAACCCTCTCAGGTCACTGGTTCCAAGACCAAATGATCTGCCCTATCAACTTCCCAGGAACCCCCAGAAGGCAGGTAGCTGCGTGAACCCCGAGAGGGATGCACAGGACTCCCGGGAGAGAAGAAGGAACACCAGTGAGGCCGGTGTGGCGCTGATCACACCCGCGGCCACTCTCCCCGGGAAGGACCACTTACCAATGACAGCGTTTGGCTCTGTTCCAAAGGCACAAATGCATGGAGAGCCTGAGGGGACCTGAAACTTGGAGAAACTCCACTTGGAACTGAAGTATTTTGGAAGGAAACTGGCTGATGCCAAACTGTGAGGACAAGGAAGCAAAGAAAGGAAGTGACAGTCACATGACAAAGTTAGAGACACAGCTCTCCTTACTGTTGGCTTAGCCTTAATGATTCAAACTCTATTTTTGCTTTTAATTTTTATTTTTCACACAAAATAACCAAGCTGTTATAAATGGCTCTATTAGAAACCCAGAAACTATCACCACCAGATGGGACACAGGGCCCTGCTGCCACCAAATCGACTGTCTGAACAGCAAACACGAGGATGACTGTTGGAGTCCAGGACCAAGCTCTACCTCCCTAGAAGGTGCCTGGAACCTCATCAGATTTCCTAAGGAGCTAATGGCAGGATGAGTCGTGATGCCAGTCTTAGCATCAAGTAATCTGCACTGGTTTTTAGAAAATCAAATGAATGACCAATGAGAAGCATCCTGCCTGTGACTCAGACCCAGTGGGCGAGCACTCAGCCAAGGCTTCATCCTTCTAACTGGGAAACCTACCTTGACTGTTTATTCCTTTTTGGATCTTCAGCTGCAAAAATGTGCACCGTGCCGTGGTCACTGGACACACAGATGAGGGAAGCGTCCTGATTGAAGTTAATGCTGCAGAGGAAGCAGATGACGCTCAGGTCTCGGTCTTGTGTGGACACAGGAGCGAGCCCTGACCCCAGCTCTCCCGCTCCAACACTCCCGTGGTCAAGATGGACAGTCATCTACTAAAGTCAAAAACCAGGGCACAGCCCCTCCTCAGGTGCCAACAGCAGACCACCTTACCACCCCAGGGGCCCTGAGGCCACTGCCACAAGCTGCCCGGGAAAGAAAAACTCCCCTCCAATGACCTGGCACCCGAGGTGGGGGCGCGTCACTCGGACTGGCTGGCTGGGCCCCAGAGCAGACAGATGGGAGAGTGGGTTGCATGGCGGGCCCATGGACACTACATGCAGATACTGGCTACACTTTTACTACTTAAGCCCAAGTGCAGCTCCACACTTGCAAAAGCCACAGACACAAGGACTGAGGTCCTGCCTGAGCAGGGGTGCGGCCCCCTCAGAGCTACAGACACTGTGAGATGCGGTAACAACCACCACAGAGAGACCACGTCAGCCTCATTGGAGGCTGAAGTGACGAGGGACAGGCTAACAAGGCCTCCAGTGTCTGCTCGAAGACACTATCAAAAAAATAAGCTGGAGGGACAGTGGAGAGATGAAATAGAACAGGCAAATCCTGACAAATGCAGGGTGACAGGTCCATGGTAACTGTAATATTCTACTTCTGTGTATATTCCCATGATAAAGAGTTAAATCAGTAATAATAAAGTGAACCAAAAACCCAGCCCCTTCCAGTACAGCAGCCCCGGCTGCCTCATGTGCGTGGTCCTGCCTCTCCCGCCAGATCACACGGGGCCCCTTCTCTAGGGTGAAACAACGTGCTTTCTTACCAATAAATATTAGCTGCTTGAGATCCTCTTCGTAGTTCCTGGATTAAATGCCCTGATGAAGTATCAAATATTCGTATAAGGGTCCCCTTTGAAAAACAGTGAAGTGTTTCATTATCAAAGATTCACAACTTTTTAGTTTTTTTTTTGAAATGATTTTTATTTACAAACCCATTAGCCCATTGGAGTCTTTCCCAAACTCGCCCACATAACCTAAAACTCAACTTTCCCCATTGTCACTGAGAACGAACTGAAGTCTCTAGTCTGACAGCAGCTGGCGGGGGCTAAGAGAGGGTCAGGAGCCCAGGGCCCAAGCCCGCATGCGGCTCTCTCAAAGTCCCATGCACACGCTTCCCTGGCAGATGCCCTAAGCTGTCCGCGTCCCCGAGAGCCATCAGTCCACACATCGCCCCGGGAAATGGCATCGTAATTCTAGCTCCCATAGCCAGTTAGAAAGAGAAACCCTAACTCTGCTGCCAAACAGATGGAGCACAGCTGAACAAAACGACTTCTGGGCCCTCTGTCAACTATGACTTGCTTTCTGAGCAAAGAATCTCAGGGAGTGGAGATCTTCTGGGAAGGGCTAGTGCGCCAGGACCCCGCACCCTAGAGCAGGTGAGGTCACTCTAGAGGCACGACCTCCGGTGGGACAGGGACACCCACTTACTTTCTCAGATGCGGTCGCAATTCTTGTTCCCTGGAGGTTGAGAGCAATGCAGCTCAGGACGCCCTCGTGGGCGGGAATGTCCACTGGCGGCTTCTCGGTGCTGGCCAGGTCCACAAGCTGCACATGGCCTGTGTGCGTGCCCGGGAAGGCCAGGAGCGAGTTGTTACTGTTGGGGCACAGGACACAGAGGCCTAAAGAGAGACAAGAAACTTGTCAAGGACTCAGGACCGTCCCAATGTTTCTGCTTTTAAACAACCACACCTACTCTCTGCCTTCCAGGTCTCATGAAAAAGTAAGATTTAGTCACAAAATCCTCTCCCAGTAAAGGGCAGCAGGGAGCCAAGCAGAGTTCACTCCCTCGAGATGGCTTCATAATTGGAAACATTTGCTGAACTTATTATCAAATAAACTTTATCAAATGTATGTCTTTTGGGAGAATGCAAAATTGTAAAATCTAAAAATGAATCCGTTAACAAATACATAAAAAAATCCCAAAACTCGACAATAAATTTAACAATAGATGGAAAACACTGTAACACACCACAAAGGAAAACCAAAGACCTGGCGGGGGGTGAGCTGTCCTATGACCTCAGGCTGGAGCCTACCTCCCTCCATCGACAGAGTTCCATCACAGTACAAAGCTCTGCAGACTTTTTGAAGAAACAGGCAAGCTGGCACCAAGTTACAAGGAAAGTAAATGGTCCTAGAATAGCTCCTTCAATTCTTACATAACAGGAACAAGATCAGAGGACTTAATTCTACCTAATTTCAAGAATTATCTTCACGTTCCAGAAATCAAGATGGCCTGATACTGGCATAAGGACAGAAACACAGACCACTGGAGCAGAATCGAGTCCAGAAAAATCTTACACTTACTTTAAAAAAAAAAAAAAAAGGTATCAAAGTAATCCAATGCAGAAAAAATTGTTTTTAAACAAACGGTAAAGGCACTTCTCTAAGCAAAAAAGAAAAGGTCACAAGTAGAAACATGAAAACTGTTAAAGGAAAAAGCTCACTGGTTAAGGCAAATATAGAGTAGTAGTAGTAGTAAAATCAACCACACACAAAGCCAGCGGGAAGGTTAAAAGACAAAAGCAGTAAAATCATCTACATCTGCAAGGAGTAACGGATACACAAAAAGATATAAAACACAATGCCAAAACCAGAATCGTGGGGAGGGGGCAGTAAAATGTAGGGCCGTTAAAACGCATTTGAAATTAAGAGGTTGGTCATTTAAAATAAGTACACACATACATACTGATTGCGATATATAAACCTCATAGTAACTACAAACCAATAATCTATAATAGATACACACACAAAGAAGAGAAAGGAATCCAAACAGAACACTAAAGAAGAAAACAAAGGAAGAAAGGAATGAAAAGGACCTACCCAAACAACCTAAAACAATTTGTGGCAATAAGTACACACCTATCGATAATTACTTTAAATGGACATGGACTAGATGCTCCAATCACACACAGAGAGTGGATATATCCCTGATGGAATACAATGCAGCCATAAAAAAAGAGAGAGAGAGAATAAAATCCTGCCATCTGCAACAGCATGGATGACATGGAGGGTGTTTTGCTAAGTCAGGGAAAGACAGATACTGTACGTTAACACAATGTGGAATCTAAAGCATAATTATAGTGTGACCCAACAATTGTACTCCTCGTATATAGGCAAGAGAAATGAAAAAAATATATCCACACAAAGACCTGCATGTAAACATACACAGCAGCTTCTCTTCCTAACAGCCAAAAAATCTGGTGTGGATCAACAGCTGTGGTATACCCATATGACAGTATGTTACTCAGCAATAAAAATGAACAAAATAATAACACACACACACACAAATGAAGGACTTGAAAACATATTAAGCTAAGAGAAAGATAGCAAAGACATCTGAAAAGGCAAAACCTGAAGGTCGGGTGGGGAAGCGTGCAGCCTGGGAAGCCTCTGGGGTGATGGGGCTGCTCTGCTCTTACTGTGGTGACAGCTGCACGTCTGTTTACAGTGACTGACGTTTATCACACGATACACTTAAAATGAGTGAGTTTTATACCTCAATAAAGCTAGAAGAAAAAACAAAAATTTTCAAAGCAAAGTAAAGATGATACAATGAGTAACAAAGCCACATGCAAAGAAGAAAACAAGGAAAGGCCTCAGAACTCAATACAACCATGGATTCCAGGCTCACCACGGAGCTCCTGGATGGCTGATAGTCACTGTGAAAAGTCCCAAGAGAGACCCAGAAGATTCTGGTAAGAGGCGCAGTCTCAGTTCCACAGTGAGGAGGCTGGGCTGTGACCCAGGGCAAGTTCACAGTGGGGTGGGGGGAGCTTGCACCTCTCAGACCTTTCCCCAGCACCCCAGATGCTCCAGGACCCCCCACGAGGGTGACGTCACTCCAGGACCACCTGGAGGAGAGGCGCCCAGCACGGGTCTGCGTCCCACCTGGTCTGGACTCAAGAAGCCCATTTCCACCATCAGTCCTCTGGATTCTTACCTTTAGGGTTATAGCAGGTTTCAAAGACGTGCAACTGATGGGGATTATGTGTGAATGTAAACACTTTGATCATAGAGTCCAAAACAACCACAATTCTAGAAAGAAGAAAACACCATCAGAATGTTCTCTCCCCCAAAGTGAAACTCAAACATTTTGTGGCTTTTGTTCTTATTATTTGGAAACAGAACACTCCAACAACCACATAGAAGAGTATCATTCCCATTCCTGACCCTGGGAGCGGAGCAGGTCGGCAGGGAGCCCGAGGGCAGGAGGCTGACACCAGGACTGAGCCCCTCCCACCCAGGAAGAGGCAGGTATAGCCCAAGGTGGGGTGCTGGTGGGGGGGCATTCTCATCAACTATTCTATCTACAGAGTAAGAACCAAGTATTTCACAAAGCCAGAAATTCTATCTTAACACACTTTTAGACATGTCTTGACAATTCAGAAATGCGAGAAAGCAGATCCTTGATTTGGTCCAGGATTTGCATTATTACAAGCCCTAAGTGTTGACATTCCTGGAAGACAGAAGTCTACCTACACTCCATTCACACCCCACTCCACAATACAAATGGAAGCTCTGCTCCACTGCCGTCAATCTACTAGGGAAAACTCCTGTGTTCTACTAAACACAAGCGGCAATATCTGGGAGAGACCGGCTACTTTCAACAGGTGAAATTCAGTGACACTCTCTGTGAGCAGTTCCTGAGTGTTCCTTTACCTTCAGACTGAAACATTTATGAAGCATGATGTGGACAAGCATGGGCTAAGAGGGAGGCATTCGGGGGTCAAAACTCGTGTCCTCAGCCTGCACCTGACAGGCAGGACGGTTCCCCTGAAGGACTGAGAGCTAGAGGCAGGGCCAGCCCAGGGCCGGGTCCACGGGGGTGCACCCGCTCCCACTGACTGCTCACCTCTGAATGACCCCAGGAGGCAAATGAAACTCACTGTCTTATGTTCTTGAGTCAAAAACTACAGCCTTATTTTTTACACATCATTTTCCTGAACACGTCTCTTCCTTCAGTATAAAATGATTTCAGCCATCTTCAGAGAAGGTGACTATTCTATCTTGAAAAATGAGACACCAAACCCACCTATCTCGCCGTAATTTGGCAGCCTTGACTTCGGTAGAAAATTCTATTTCAATCACAGTTTTCTTCTTCAGGTCATCCCAGATCATCACTGAAAGAAGAAAGAATTTATGAACACGAAACGAACAGGTCAGGGGTTGGCTTGCTAGAGGCACTCCTGAGGGAGTCTTCCCATCAGGAACACCTGTGGGGGTGGGGGCAGTTATCCTCTGCATTCGTACACATAAAGAAACTGACGCCAAGAGAAGGCAACCTGCCCAAGGTCACACAGCAACCTGACAAAGGGCAGAGGAGGACTGGGATCTGAACAGTGTGGGCCCAGAGTCTTTCACCACCGGCCACACGGTCTTTCTCTAATAAATAAAAATTACAGACCAGCTTACAAAATAAGCTCCTAGGTATAAAGCTCTCCCAGGCCCCGCCGCCAGGTCTCAAGCCGCCGCTCCTGCTCCCTCCCGCCCCCCACCTCGCTCTCCCTCTCCCTCACAGCGCAGGTGCCCAGCCTCTGCCTCTCTGCACGCTCACGCAAACCTCTTCCCTAATAACCCTCGCCCAGCTTCCAGGCAAACTTCTCTCCACCTCTCTCTCCTGGGTCCCATTAGACTGAGCTGAAAAGCAAGCCCTACCACAGGTACCAAGTGCTGGAGGTAAGCCTGGATCAAGAAAGAAAGAGCGGTCTCATGAGGCAATCAGACACATAAAACCCAGGCCAGGGCTCTTCCGCCCCGAGTCCTCATTCTGCTTCAAGCTGGAGAATGCCTTCTGCTCACACCACAAGCTTCCGTCAGGATGGATCAGAAGTTTACATCCCAAGGGCTGAGACAACTTACAGACAACCCTGGAGTGTGTGTCCAGACCTCTTCTCTCCTCCACTTGAAAAGCTGGGTATGAGGTATGTCGGGTGAGGGAAATAAGCTCCCTCCACAGTCAGGTCACAGCTGACTGAGAATGGAAGGGAAAGAATGTTCTCCTCAAGGTCTCAACACATGACCAGCAACAGTCCAGGTGGTGGGATTCAGGGGTCAGTTTTGTTAGAATGGGTAAGTGTCATCTAAGTTTCAAATCAAGAAAAAACTGAATACCAGCCTACCAGAACTGCCAAAATTATTAACACAGAATGTATTTACTACTGAAGAGGTTAGTATAATTCATAACCTCTAAAAAATGAAGCAGTGTTTCTTGCTCCTTGAAACACCATCTGTGATAAACTTCTCCTGTCAGCTCCTCCTTAAAGGGCACCAACACGTCAGTGAGTAGACGGTTACCTTATCGAAAATAGTATCTTTCCAAAACCAAATGGTCACAACTTTGCTGGGCAAAGGATACTCTACTCTTGAACACAAAAGGCGATTCAATGAACTTCCTCTGGCCCTGCAACCTAACACCAGAAAGTCTGTAACTCAACATGAACCAGCTCAAACTAGACAGAAGTCCAGACGGAAGGAGGTCAAGGGTGTTGCAAAAACAGGTGAACCCCATTTTCAGTAATGTTTGCAAACAGCGTGATGAAGCCCTAGAGGCAGCAGCACGAATTTTCACTCACAAAAGAGACTTGGGTAGTGAGAAAAATCCAAGGACTCTAGTTAATGTCAACACCCTGTGGCTTCTGAAGGCTGCGAGCTGCTTTGCTGCAGGGAACTGGAAATTTAAAATGTACTGGGGGGGGGGGGGTTCTGTCTTTTAATAATATAGCTGTTAATAGCAAAAACAGTATTTCAAAATTCTAGACTCCCTTCTAAAAAGGAAAGGGCCACTCTGCTACCTGAACAGCACCCTGTCTGGACCCAGTTGGTCACCGTGACAACCAGTCTCCTCCAGTCCTGTTTTATTCTGTTCTCACAAACCAAAGCAGCCAGATTCTTTACACTGTAACACCATGTATCTTAACTGGCAATTAAGAAAATATTTAGAAGTAATTTTGACATTACCGAAAAAAAGTTTAATAAAGACCAAGCTCTTTTCTTAAAAATCACCTTTAGCACACTACAAAAAGCTTACATTTTACTCAAAACGTTGTTAGAAAATTGCTTTCTTCTAAGTCTGTAAAATTCCTGAGACTCTCTTACTTCAGATTTTTTTTTTTTTTTTGAGAATAAGATGTTACAGGTGAGAGACCCCAGATTTATCCAATCCACTGCTTCCTTGGGGGTGGGGAGCAGTGACCCCCTCCTCCCCCAACAGTGCCACAGGTGGGGCCAGGCTCCTGAATCCTCACCAACGATCAATGAAATTCTTCATATGACAAAGGCTAATCCAGCAGCAGGATCTGTGCCTGTTCCCACGGAGCCCAGGTCAGGTAATTCCTGTTCCATTTAAGACCTGCCCTTGGCCCCAGCACAGCTGCAGAACTGTCACTTCTGGGGGGCCTCTTCCAGGACTCACAGCCACAGTCCTGTCTGTCCACACCACGCTGGCAATGACCTGGACAGCAGCCAGGCTTCCTGCCCTTCGACCCGTGTTATCAGGGCAAACCCTCAACCCGAGAGTGGGTTCCATTCCCCATATCACATCCGCACAACCCGCCAGGCTCTACTGAGAAACTGCCAATCAGGCCCAACCCTGCCCAAGGCCACACAGAACTCTGTGCATTTCCATGCCCGCCTTCTTTCTTTACTTCATGGTCTCAGGCAGATCTCCCCCTCCCCCTCATCTTTATTCTCTGTAGGGAGACCTCCCTTGCTATACTCCTTTCCTCTGCCACCAAGCTTTCAAAGAGACTGGTCTCCGTGGCCCCTAACATGGTGGAGCCTGTCGCCAGTGGGCTCCAACTCAACAGCCCCCTAGGGCTGCAATGACCACCCAGGCCTCCTCCCGTCTCTAGGATCTGCCTGATGCCCACACTCACTTCCCTCTCTTGCCTCTTCTGTGAACACGGCTCCCCTTTCTTTTCTTCCAACCGCCACGTCTGCTGAGCCTTATACATAACTGCTTCCTGAGACTGTTCTTGAGAACTGCTGGCGCTGCTTCCCCAACCACACCCTCTCCTGGCACCTGAAGCCCCGGGGTCTGTCCCCACTTTCTTCCCCTGCTCTACTCTCCTTCACTGGGTTTCTTCCTTGTGCCCCAAATGACACCTACATTTACAGACACATGATATTCAGCTGAACTTTTAAAGTTCCTGTTTCTCCTTTCCTTTCAAAGAGCCACACCCTTTACACCGCCGTCTCTTTGAACAAAGGCTCACACTGCACACCAGGAAAAATATTCTTCAACCCAGAGCCCAGCTGTTCTCTGTTCTACACGTTTCCATGAGTCCATGGCTCTCTGAAGAAGTCGCCTCCCCACACCTGGCTTTCAACGAAACTCACAGCACAGAACACCCACCGCAGAACACCACCCAGGACAAAATGGGGGTGGAGGCCTCCATCCAGTCAACCCGAGTGAAAAGCACGTGCTCTGTCCACAGGGAAAAGTGACTCTAGTCACGTGTTTCTTCTCCTGGGAACAGCAGAGAGCACTCTCTTTCTGGATGCTTCTGTCCCTTCAGGAGTCACAGGGCCACCAGGGGAGATCCAGTGTGGCTAGACACAAAGATACTCTAAAAAGTTACGACTACATGTGAGACACATTATTAAATGCAGGATTATTTTACCTACCTTTGTTTGGAGGGTATTTTGGCTTTTTCCCACCACCAACTAAAGCTAAATAGTTGCAGCGAAACAACATTTCAATATGGCCAACTCCTCCTTCTAGAAATTCTGAAATGATAAAAAGAAGTCAGTATGTATATTTTACAGTTAAAAAAAAAAGGTAAAACAGTCAGCATTTGATTTTTAATCAGCAATCTGTATCTACAATCAGAAATGAACATAGTGACCAGCTAGGAAAATAATTAGCTGCAAACCTCGCAGCATTAAGAACTGTATTTTCATGTATAAACACTGAGCAACCAAGAAGCCAATATAGCAAAATGTATGCAATATCCAAATTCATAATTTAAAGTGCAGCAAAGTACGTAAGATCTGAGAAAGCATCTCAAATGATCTGATACAAAAGCTAGAATTCCTTTTCACCACTTTTAAACACTTCTTCCCCTAAAAGTCCAAAATGTTCACACATTATGTGAAGGGGAGTGTGTCAGCATATTTTCAGGTGTGCTCCATGACAGAAGGAAGCCCAATACTCAGGGGAGCATCAGAACCCCCAGAGGAGTGTGGGGAGCCCAAGGAGCACACTGCTCTCGAGAGGTTCACGCCACAGTTGGGCACTCCACCCTGGCCCCTCAGCCCCCACTCTGGTCTGGCCTGACCACAGGCTCCTGGCACAGTGAGGGTACAGCAGAGGGCAAGCAAGGAAACCAAACCTTTGAAAATCAGAAGTTAAACTAGGAATTGATTCCTACCTGTCTAGTTGGAGCCACACAAGATGGACCCAAAGTCCATCAGCTCACTCGAGAAGTTTCAAATTCCAAGCCTAGCAGAAACCCTAGAAAGGACTCTGTATTTAACACTATCCACAAGGAACACAGCTCTCCGTATAAACAATTTACTGTCCTGTGACACGCAAGCCACCTCAAGTAATTCTGGCTGTAACAGGATGTGGCCACAGCCCAAACTCAAAGGACTGCAATGCTTCCGTCCTTAAACTGCTCCCCGCTGGTGTGTGGCCTCAGACCCATGACAGCCCAGGAATCCTCCACCCCACAGGCCAGGACTTGCCTCCGCCACCAGGGGCATCACCTGGTTCCCTGGCACTCACCAGGTTCAGGGAGACTATGCACTGTGCTCAGCTGCTCAGTTGTGTTCAACTCTTTGCAACCTCATGGAATTTTCTAGGCAAGAACACTGGAGTGGGTCGCCATTTCCTACTCCGGGGTATCTTCCTGACCCAGGGATCGAACCCAGGTCTCCTACATCTCCTGCACTGGCAGGCAGATGACAGAGGGGGAAGAAAAGACAGTCTCTTCGACAAGTAATGCTGGGAAACCTGGTCCACTACACAGAAGAGGGTCTTCCCTGGTGGCTCAGCAGTGAAGAATCTGCCTGCCAATGCAGGAGACTCGGGTTCAATCCCTGGGTCAGGAAGATCTCCTGGAAAAGGAAATGGCAACTCACTCCAGTATTTCTGCATGGAAAATCACATGGACAGAGGAGCCTGGTGGGCTACAGTCCATGGGGTTACAAAGAGTTGCATATGACTAAATGACTGAAAAACAACAAGTAAAAGGAGGAAATCAGAACACTGTCTAAAACCATAAATAAACTCAAAATGGATTAAAAATCTAAATGTAGGCTTTCCTGGTGGTCCAGCGGTTAAGACTCCACACTTCCATTGCCAAGGGTGTGGGCTCAGTCCCTGGTTGGGGAACTAAGACCCCACTTGCTGTATAGCATGGCCAAAAAACCCAGCAAAACCAAACCAAAAGGAAAAACAACAAACACCTAAATGTAAGACCAGATACTATAAAACTCCTAGGAAAACACAGGCAGGACACTTCCTGACGCAAATCACAACCATACTTTTTTGGATCCAGCTCCTGAAGTAATGAAAATACAAACAAAACTAAAGAAATGGGACCTAATTAAATCTAAAAGTTCTTATACAGCAAAGGAAACCATAAACAAAACAAAAAGACAACTTACATTCTGGAAGAAGACGTTTGCAAACAATGCTACCAAGACGGGATTAATTTCCAAAACATACAAACAACTCAAAAGACTCAATAATAACAAAAACAACCAAGCAAAACAAAAGACGGGCAGAAGACCTAAAGAGATATTTCTCCAAAGAAGACATACTCACAGCTAAGAAGCACATGAGAAGATGCTCGATGTCGCCAGTTATCAGAGAAACGCAAATCAAAACCTACACGAGGCACCACCGCACACCAGTCACAATGGCCATCATCAGAGAGTCCACAGACAGTGAGTGCCGGAGGGACTTCCCTGGTGGTCCAGTGGTTAAGAACCCACCTCCCAATGCAGAGGACGTGGGTTTGAGCCCTGATGGGGAACTAAAATCCCATATGCTGTGGACCAAGTAAGCCCTGCAACTTCAGAAGCCTGCATGCTGCAACAGCCTGTGCCAATACGCAAGACCCTGGGTGCTGCAGCTAAGACCAACTAAGGATTATTTCTTTAAATGCCAGAGAGGGTGTGGAGAAAAGGGAACTCTCCTCCGCTGTGAGTGGGAATGCCAACTGGTATAGCCACGATGGAGGACAGTATGAAGGTTCCTTTAAAAACTAAAAATAGAGTCACCACATTAACCTGCAATCCCACTGCTGGGCATATAACCAGAGAAAATTCTAATTGAAAAGATACACGCACCCCAGTGTTCACAGCAGCACTATTTACAACAGCCAAGACACGGAAGCAACCTGACTGTTCAGCAACACACAAATGGATAAAGAAGATAGGATGGATACACACAATGGAGTATCACTCAGCCATAAAAAAGAACAGAACGATGCCATCTGCAGCAGCACGGATGAGCCCAGAGATGATCTTACCAAGGGAAGTAAGCCAAAGACGAAGACAAGCATCACATAGTATCAGTCGTATGTCACCACAATCACTAATTAGGCCACCATCAAAACAGAACAAAAAACAAGTGTTGACAAGGGTGCTACAGGTGCTACAGGAGGCTGGATGGTGGCTCCTCAGACAACTGAACCCAGGGCGCCGCATGCTCCAGCAGCCCCTCTTGGCGGCATGCATGCAAAGGAACTGAAATCAAGGGTGCAAAGAAATATTTTCACATGGCTGCTTACAGAAGCATTATTCACAATAGCCAAGAGGTAGAAGCGACCTCTATGTTTATGTATTATTATGTTAAATGAAATAAGCCAGTCACAAAAGGACAAACACTGCCCAAGTCTACTTATATGAGGTTCCTAGAGTAGACAAATTCATAAAGATAGGAACTAGGATGGTGGTGGCTGGGGGAGTCAGTATCTAATGCAGACAGAGTTTTGCAAGATGAAGAGTTATGGGGGTCTGTTAAGAGTGCAACTATTTCCTCAGCGCAGTTTCAGTAAGTTTTAGAATCAAATGTATCAGGAGAAACCTGTAAATTATGCCAAGAGGTAACTAATACATTTAAAAACTACTCTCCAACCAGGGAGACTGTTTCAGACTAACAGCAACACTATGTGAGCACTGAGGCTCAATCTCATCACTGCTGGATTTGTCAGTCGCAAGTCTTCTCAAGTCCAGAAGCAGCGAGTCCCCAGCAGATGTGACCAAGCTAACGGGAGAATAACGCAATGCCAGGAGGCACAACAGCCTCGGAAATGTGACCTGGGCAGAGTGAACCAATCAGGGCAAAAAACACAAAAGAAATCACCAAAAATTTCTGTTAAAAGGAAATTACATTCTGTTTCAAAGGGTTTTTTTTTTTTAATTTTAATTTAAATGATATAGGCTATGATTTTTCTCTAAGCCTCTAACAACAACAACAAAAAACAGTGTTACATGAAATCAGAATTATTTTGTATTACCTGGATGCCTAATTTATGGCTAACATTTTGATGCTTTTTTTAAAAAATCAATGTCAAGATTACAAAGATGTTAAGGGTTAAAGATTAAGACAGAGAAGCAGTTTTAACCATTGGAAACAGTCATGGCGTCTGGGAATTAACTTTGGAAAGAGAGAAGGGCAGATTTTTCAGCATCAACCAATGAGGCAGGGAAAGGAAAACAAGAGGCTTTCCCGGGACAAGCGAAAGCAATCAAAAGCGAGACTCCAAACTCCGGAGAATCAGAGGACCTTTAGCTCCCCCAAACCAAGGGCCACAGCCCCCAGTAGTTGGACAAGAGGGGGTCTCCTGAAAGGAAGCCCGAGGTTGCCACTAGAGCCCCCGAACCCCAGGGATGGTCCTGAAAGATCCACAGGGGTTGCCAATTGGCGGAAAAAGCAGAGAGATGCGCCCATGTCTCTGAAAGCGGCCAGGCCCACTGGCCGGCTGTACAGTAGACTAAAACTACGGGGAGGAAGGGAACACAAGACAGGCTCCCGGGAAACTGACCAGTGACAGCTTCAGGCACGAATCAATGCCTGACATGTCCCACTCTCCCAGCAGAATCTGCCTCAAAGTGACAAACTGGAGAGATTCCCTGGTGGTCCAGTGGTTAGGACTCTGAGCTCTCAACTGCCAAGGGCTTGGGTTCAATCCCTGGCTGGGAACTAAGATCCCACAAGCAGCTTGGCCAAAATAAACACACACACACACACACACACACACACACACAGAAACTGAAAGAAAATGGGGGAGAGGGACATCCTGAGTGTTGGCTTAACCTCCACTCCACTGAGAGGCTCTTGTTTGCAGGGGCAGAAGTCAGCCCTCCAGCGTACATTAGCCACCAGCCTCTTTACACAGCATCTGCCCCTCAACCCTCAGCTTCTTCTTTCCTATTTCCCAGGCAGTTTAATAGAAATAGCTTAATTATTTCTCATTCTACAAATCACATATTATCACTATAAAAATGAAACAACACAGAACAGCATAGAGGAGGAGCAGCTGTAAGCGAGATTACGGGTGGACTTCTGGGCTCAAACCAATGGCACCATCACACTAGTTTGCAACTTCTTTGCTCTCGCAGCCCGTCACAGCTGTACCTTCACGTCAGCACGCACCACAGCATATACCATCTACTGTCTTTTTCCCTTTTTTTTCCTTCAGATAAAATCCTTTAAGTATGATTGCTGGATCAGAGCGTGTGTGTGTGTGCAAATATAGAAAACGAACCGTTGGTCAAATTTTTCTACAAAAAAGGTTCTACCAATTTAAACTTGTAACCTAAACCATCAAGGCTAGGAATATGCCTTTCCACACCCTCCCCAGAGCCATCCCTAACTTGGGCACAACCCATTCCCCCTACACCCACAATCAGCTCAGCCCCCTCCACCTCACATGCTTCCCACTTCTCTCTTGGTCCCTCACCCACCACGTGCTGGACTGACTGACCACACAGGGCATGGGGCCCACAGACCTGCTCTGAAACTAGAGGATGACGGGCCATGGGCAAGGCCCTGAAAGACTGTCAGGTCAGGCAGGTGCTGACCTGGGTGGCATCGTGGACCCTGTGCAGACGG
Source organism: Aepyceros melampus (assembly GCA_006408695.1). NCBI lineage: Eukaryota > Metazoa > Chordata > Mammalia > Artiodactyla > Bovidae > Aepyceros > Aepyceros melampus. Next base: position 45,718 of record SJXQ01008280.1, on the reverse strand, counting down.
GCCACCTGTTATTTCCAGTCACTGGGGGGTCTCGCCAAGGACCCTGCCCACATTATTCATCTCTGCATCCTCCACCCCCAGTGCAGCGCTTAGTGGGCTCAGAAACGAGTGGCCTCACCTGCTGTCCCATCTGTCACGAGTCATCCCGTCTAGGCCTCTGTGTGCCCTCTGCTCCCCACACACGGCTGCCCACGGTACACATGTGAGCGCTGGCGGTGTGGAAGAAGAGTCAGGCAGCGCCAAAGACAAGGGGCTTGAGCACCTTGCAAGTTCATCGAGATGGGCTACAGAAGTTCTAGGCACCTTTGGAATGTGGGAGGGTTGTGTTTCTAAATGAAGACTGGAGTTAACCTTTTAGTGCTCCTTTTATTTTTATAACCACGCAGACATAATTTTATCCAAATGTATTACTCCTGACACATCTTTGTTCAGATTATGACTTGAACCTTCTTGCCAGGATATGCTTGGATGTGTGTGTGATATACGTGAAACAGAGTCCTACACTCTGGCCCTGCAGCACCCTAGTGAGAACACCACACAGGCTGCCCTGCCAGGGCTCCTCCTCCTCCCGAGTGAGCTGCTGGGCTCTGGGCTAGGGACACAGGACCTCCAACACCTTGGAGGAGAACGCTACCTCCACTGGGGGCCCAGGATGCCCAAGACGGCTTCCTGGCACTGCCAGCTCCATCCAGCAGTGGGTGTGGCTGCAAGATGCCGGCGGATCACTGCCTGTTGTGCAGTCCCCCTACACAGAGCCACAGTCACAGCGGAGACAAGGCTGAGAGCCCAGATCTGGGACTGACCCTCCAAGGCAGGCACAATTCCTTTCTCATACAGGAAAGCAAATCTAGATGATAAAATAGGAACAAGGTCAAATCTTCTGCCTGTTTTGAGTTCGCTGCCAGAAATAAAGCAGCGGACCAGCCTGCAAGAGCATGTAGGTGGGGTCCTTAAACACGCCATCAATAAGCACCACATGGCCCTGCTGGATCCCTGGCAAGTGAAAAATTCACCACAAGTGAAGCTCAGAGACAGTCTGAGCCAGACACAGTGCAGCTGAGCAGGGATGGGGAACAGACACAGCACTGCGACATGACAACAGCAAGCCTTCCCGGAGGCTGAGATACTTCTTGTTTTCACTTACTGTTATAAGAAATCCTAGATCCACTGTAAACATTTCATTACTTAGGAAGCAACTTTTAATATGCCGCTAATAAAGAAATACAGAAAATTAAAAAAAAATAATAATAATAATATGCCGCTAATGATTCAACTTTGACACTGAAGTCTAGTTCCTAAGTGCTAGGTCAATTTAGGTAAAAAGCATCTGGAAATTTGCAAGGCAAGCTGTTTCAAAATACTGTGAAACCATTTTTCTGTATAAAACAGAACTGTCTTAATTTACAATGCAACCAAAACAAATTAAATAGAAGTCACAACCATAAAAGACTGAGAGGAGACTCCCACTATCACCACAAGGCTCATTAATTCCAAAGACCCACTCTTTAAAGGTAACACTGTTGCCACTAATGAGGAGCTAATAAGCTTACAAAGCACTTTCGGTGTGTATCCTACCACTAGCCTGTGTTTCCCTCATCCTAATTCATCTATCTTAACAATAAACTTAGGAGGTAGGCAGTTAACATTTTCATTTTTACACAAAAAGAGACTGAGGCCAAGAGAAGGTGAGTAACCTGCCCAAGGTTACTCCTGCCCCATGTCACACAGCAGCCTGATATGGGGAAGAGCAGGACCGGGATCTAAATAGTATGGGCCCAGATCTGAGCCTGTTACCACCTGGCTGCCCTGGGCTTTCTCTAATAAATAAAAATTACAGACTCCAGCATCACTAACTCAATGGACATGAGCTTGAGTAAACTCTGGAATCGGTAATAGATATGGAAGCCTGGCATGCTACAGTCGGATACGACTGAGCGACTGAACTGAACAGACTTCAGCTTACAAAATAAACTCCTAGAAATAAAGCATCACTTGCTGTTTTACATACCAGGGTTGTATAGAAGATTTTACTTGACAAAGAGGTTTCCCTGCTGAAAAAATAAATCTGAAAATCCCTGATGTAGACTGTTAGTTGTCAAAACGGAAGGGGGCTGATAGAGGAGCATAAGAATGTAGTGACTTCCTCTTACAGATGAGAAACGGTACTTGCAACAGAAAATATAACTTGCACACTGAATAAAAACCAAAACCACAACTGCAGGAAGAAAAAGGAGGTTTCTCACTGTTTATGATTTATCTGAGATTTGTTCATCTGTTGGCAAGTAAGGACCAGAAGTCACTAAAAGCTTAAGAAAAATACATAGAAAGAAGCAAATGGGAAAAGTCTACCCGTTAAATCACACATTTTTCCTGCCAAATGGGAGAAGGACCACCATTATTTTATTTTATGAAAAGAATTCCTGATTTCAGCTTGTGAAAACTTGTATTCCATGAAAACATAATTTAAGACAGGGAAATAAGAAAACAAAAGCAACTATAATTTATTGCCACAACAGTATGTTCGAAGAAAGAGTTATTTCCAGAGTCAGCCCTACCTGTCATGTCCAAGCCTCTCTCTTCGGCTCCCCACAGCTTCATGATGGACACGGAGCATGGCGAGGCCGGGGCAGCCACGCCTGGCTCTCCCAATAGGGCTAGCAGGTGCTAGGTGCACCAGGGTTGCTGGGACCCACGGAAGCATTGCGACACCCAGTCCGCAGAGCCCAGCAATCGTAGCGCAACACAAGGAAGAGCAGAGCTGCATCCAGGCTGACAGGCCCACGAACTTCTCACAACCCACTGCTCTCCAGTCTGAAGGATGGCACCTAGACGCTGAGGCCTGGGAACAGGCAGAAACCAAGAATGCGCCACTCTTACCTTGCTTCTCTTTTTCCTTCAGTGGATCGGTGTTATAGACTCGGAATCCGTTTTCCATCCCACATGCAAAGCATCCTAAAGTGTGAGAGAGACAAATTAATCCCCTCACTGGGGCCTCAGCTGAAGACCCCAGACCGGGAGCCACACGTGCAAGGGGCCCAGAGACAGTGGCCTCTGAGGAACTCTCGTGGACGCTCAGGCCACACAGACGTGGTCTGCATGTGTCACGATGACTCTCCTCATGGACTGTTATCAAAGGGTTTGCACATTGCTTCACTTGCTCCTGTAGGGCGCTTCTGGCATCCTGTGGACCAGGCTCTCTGCTCCAACACTTAACTCCGGCAAGAGGGGCTCAGCAGCTACCGAACCAGCCACTTTGCCACCCCACGTGTCCCTCAACTCCAGCCTCTAAAGCCCACCACTGGCCTCCCCGTTCCCAACATACCTCTCCAGGGCTGCATTAGGCACAAGCCCTAGAGAGGCAACGACAAACAAGAGAATCCGCAAGGACAACCACAGAGCAGGCCACCTCAGCAGGCAGGGACACATCCAGGTGGAGAGGGGTGGAAGGGCTACTAGGGAAGGTTTTCTAGAAGGCAGCTTGAGGTCTCCATGACCTCACTCCCACCCAGAACTAATCCTAACTCCCTAAACCCATCTCACTCTCCATCCCCAAGGCACACACCAGACTGTTAATGGTCCAACTGAAGATGCTGTGAGGAAGTGAAGGAAGCACTCAAGTTTTAAGATGACCCTGTGATCTGGACTTCACTTGCCTAAGTGTGATCAAGACCACATTAATCTCCGTCAACACCACCAAGTTCGACTGCTGGCTCATATGAAGCTTGTGACCAGAAAGAGAAACACCAAACCTTTCATTTCTTTTCCCAAGACAAGCTGCAGTGGCTGTCACCGCGACACAGCACTGGCCTGAAAGCCAAAGCCACCCGCAGAGTCTCTCCTGGTTTGATCTGTGTTCCAGCACTGGGATGACATTATTCTACTCTATCAGCCACTCCATCCCCTCAGTGTGAAAAGCATGCTTCTGTTTTTTTGGTCCAAGTTAGGCATAAAACTACAAGGACCGTAATAGCTTTCCCAGGAGTTGGAATCTGTTCTGTAATTAACTCTCAGGCTCTGAAATGAACTTTATCTGGGCCTGGAGTCTGACACTCACTGGAAAGTACAATGTTACTTATTATCTCTTATTCTGGGTTGTAACTCCCTCTTTGTGTTACTGGAATCATGTAATCTGGACAGAAGAATCAGAGCTTGGCTTTCTGGAAAATAAGGAAATAATAAAAAAATCGAAAGTTTTCCTTTTGTTTCTCAACTATTACACCTTCCACACGTTTTAAGCCTGCATCGATCTTGTCTTCACTAGAACACACATATTTCTGACAAGACTTGCATAAAATACGCAAACAATCCCTATAAATCCATAAGAAAAAGGAGCTCATTTTCCAGTAGAAAAATGAGCAAAAGATTTGACGTTTCACAAGAGAATATCCAAATGCTTACTAAACCTACAGAATCAGGGAAATGCAAATACAATCTCACACATACATCACAATGAGATCTACTCAACATCCACCAAAATGGCCAAAATGAGTATCCCAAGGCATGGGAAATGGAGGGCCAACCAGGAAACTGTTTCCATGACTGCCACTGTCAATTCTACTCCCAGGTATACAAGCCTTGTAAAAATGAAAACATGCATTCACTAAAAGACAGATAACAGAATGGTCAGAGCAGCACCCCTATGCTCAAAATGGCCCCAAACTGGGAACCTACCCAAATGCCTAGCAAAGGTTGAATGGACAAACCAACTGTGATGTAGTCACACAAATACTGTACCAGTGAGGATGACTTACAATTATACTCAACAGTATGGGAGAAAAGCTCTTGCAAACACGATGCTGAATAAAAACGCCAGAAACAAAATACAGGACAGAGACAGGCAAAACCAGTCTATGTCCTGGAAGTGAGACTGGGCGAGCGGCCCGAAGGAGCACGGCGTGCCAAGGCATTTGGTTTCTTAACCTGGGTGCTGCGTGAGGTGTGTTCCGTTTGGAAAATTCACCAAGCTGAATAGAGTAATGCACTTCAGTAAAAAGCTAGAAAAAAGGTCCTACAAACACAAGACTGGAAACCACTCTCTAAGAAAGCTAGGCATTATCCTTGCTATTTTGCAGGGTAGGAGAAATAAATTAACTGATTTTAGTTGGTTATCACACAACAGTTGGCATGAACCTTCCCGTCCTTGCTATCTTAAAGCTAGTCTACAGAAGTTGTGTCCACTCAAACCTTCTGTTTCCCACAGGAAGAGAAAGAAAAACGGCAGCCAGATTACAGAAACACACACATGTCAACACTTCAGAATCTCGAAACTGTAATACAACTTACCTTTGGGAGAAGATAAGTCAAAAGTTTGAACAATTTAAAGTTATGAGCAAAGGTTTCTAAAGCTAAAGTTTCAATGAGAGTGCTAAAAATGCTGAGTAAAAATTAAAGTCAACGTAAAAACAAAATGTAACTAACTCAATAACCTGGCATACATTCTAATTATAGGGAATTAAGCTAAGGGTAAGCAGAAGGTTAAGTATAAATGCATTTTTATTTCAGCAACACTGTTTTCCTTTTAACTATTACAACCAAATGAGGTGGATTTACAAAAGTGAGAGTGTATTTTTCAGACAACTGAAATATATCCATTTAAAAGCCAGAGCTGTATTTTCTAAATAATCTTTGATGAAACCTTTATAAAAAATTATAAAAACTTCACTGGTTTCTAAAATAATTAGCTTTATTGTGAGCCTCAATTATACCGAAACCTACTACAAGGATTCCTCATCTGGCCCTAAGACAGGTGTGTGTGCTTAGTCGCTCAGTCCTGTCGGTATAGATCTCAGATTTAAAGGCCACGGAGTCAGTAAGCTTTGTGTTTCCGGTTTGTTTTTTAGGACTGCCTCTCCCTGCCCTTAATATCCATCAGTCATTTATTTCCATTGAAAGCATATTTCTTAAGAAGTTGCTACACCACGGTTAACTCCTTAATGAGTTTTCAACTATCAGAACCTTTTAAGAAATCTACTGGCCCTCCTCTGGAAATCAAAATCCAAAGTGTTCAGCCACACACTGCTCGATGCCCAACTTCTGGCCCCCAAAGCGGACCCCACAACCTTTGCGGTCCCCAGCCCAGACGCCCGCATCCCACATTTTTCCCCTCGTCCAACTCCACTCCTCCAAGAACTTCCCGCCCTTAACGGCTCCTCCTTGTAGGAAATCTCGGCCTCGCCTCGGTTCCCAGAACACACTTCTCTCTCCTGGGGCCCTACAATCAGAACCTTGGAACCAGCACCCCCACGCGCCCACGCGCTGATACAGCTGGGCGACCCCCGCCCGGCCTACGTAACTCTACCCTAAACTGGCTCCACAGACACGGATCCTGCAGTTCCTGCTTCTGGATCCTCTTCAAACGGGCTTCCAAAGCGAACCCTCAGAACAGACGCGGGTCCCTCTCCCTGGGCTAGATGGGGCGCAGTCCGGCATCACGCAGATTTCAGAAAGGCGAAAAAGGCCATCTCCCGAAAAGCCGGGCTGAACAGTCCGGTTGCCACCCAACAAAAGAAAAAAAGTGTGAGTTCGGCGGCATACAATCAGCAGAAAAGGTGAGGACCTTCGCGGACGAGGTCCTGGGCCTGCAGGGGCATTCCCACCTCGATGCGACCCCGTCCCGGCCGCTAGGGACCCTAAACCCGCAAGAAAGAACCGACGCCGCCCCGGAAAATCCCATCACTATCCGACCTGGATGGGGGTGGGGGGTCAGGGCGGCGGGGAAGCGGCCTGGGCCGAGGGAAAGGGGCGGCCTGGGGGAGGAGCGCGGCTTCAGGGGCAGGGGAGAGAACGCCAGGGGCAGGGGATGAGGCCTGAAGCCGGTGAGGACGCCGCCGCAAGGCTGAGGGCGGGACCCCGCTAGGAGAGGAAACGGCGGCGGGGGGCGCCGGGGCCACTGACGGGCTCTCCTCACCATGGTCCTGGTTGAAGCCGGCGTAGAGCAGCCCGTTGCCGTGCGGGTTGCAGGGCAGGAGGTTCATGGTGCCGCGGGATCCACCGCGCCTCAGCGCCGCATGCCGCTCCGGGAGGTCGACCGCCGGGATCCGTCTGGCCAGCGCCGACGCTGCCGCGGCCGGAAGCGAAAGGCCCACCGCCTGCGCGCGCAGCCAGGGAACCGCGGAGCGCCGAGCAATCCACCTACGGCCTGCCGGGCGGGGAGGGAACGCCGAGAGCGTCACGTCTCCGGGGGGGCGGGGCCGCGCCCGAAGAGGGCGGGTCGGCTCGGTTTGGGGGCGGGGCCTGACCTGAGAGGCGGGGTCGCATCTCTGGAGCGCGGGACTAACGGTGGGAACCACCTGACTGGGTACCGCAGCCGTGCCCCTCAAACCTCAGAAGCAAGCAGGACCCAGACTCTCACACTAACTCAAGCCCGCCCCCCCCCGGAAATCATGTAAATTAAAGTAAGAGATTTTCTTATTTTTAATTGATAAAAGGATAAGATCTCAGTATAAATAACAATGCTTTGTGGAGTTTTTAACAGGTGTGCTAGTAAAATGTTCGCGAAAAGAGCAAAATGGGTGGAAGTGAAGAAATGGAAGTACAAATGATCCTTGAACAATGCAGGGCCAGTTAACACGCAGATGTTTTTTTCAAGAGTATACGCCTCGGGCCTACCTACATGACCCTGGTTGGTTAGATCCGCAGCTGCAGAACCGTAGATACCATGGATAAGAGGGAAGACTATAAATTAGATGCAGATTTCTTTACTGTGTGAAAGGCGGGTGTCCCTAACCCCTGTGTTGTTCAAGAGTCAAGTGTAAACGAATGTCTAGACTCTCCCACCCCCACCCTCCACCTCCCCATAGAGAGACCCCTGCCACAAGGACACAGACTGCCCCCCAACCCAGAACCCAGAGCTACCCACAGACACACAGCTGACACAGAACCCCCCAAGGCACAGAGCCCCCTTCAGGACACGCAGAACCTCCTACAAGGACACAGGGTTCCCCAAGACACAAAGCCCCACTAACAGGCACTAATCTGTTCTGTATTAAAACCCAGCTTTCTATTTGTTAAGAGGGAAAACACCCTCTAACGTTTTAACAGCGTAGGCCCCAGGAAGAGACACTTCTCAGAATGCTTTTGGAATGCTGTCAGTGTCCCGTGACCAAGTGTGTCTCCACTAGGGGCTGGGCATCCAGTGAGTGGTCTGTCTACTGTGGGGTTATTAAAAGTTTCTTTTAAAAGATAAGACGTACTGAGCAAGGCCAGGGAATTTAGCCACCAGTGGAAAAGAGTTGCACTCCATCTACCCATCAATGGACAGATAGGCAACACCAGAGAGGCAAGAAGCGAACACCAGAGCCCCTTATGTCCACGTGGATGAACATCAAATCAAGAGAGTCAATTCCTAGGCAGGTTGATAAGTCTGGGGTCCCTGAGGAGGAGAAAGGGGTCTGGAGCCCTTGAGGAGGAGGAAGGGGTCTGGGGGTCTCAAGGAGGAGAAAAGGACAACCTTTTTTTTTTTCTATACTGCTTTGTATTAGTCAGTATAGCAAAGTATCTTGCTCGAGGACATGTTTCTCCTTAACAAGAACCTTCTGACTAATCTTGTTATCTTAAGAAAAGTAAGTTGTGGGAGTGGGTCTAGTAAGACCTTTCTATTGTTACTTCTAATCTTGTTAGTTTAAGATGTATGTTGTGGGAGTGGGTCTGGTTAAAGTATATAAGGCCTTGATAAGACTAGGTTGGAGAAGGAAATGACAATCCACTCCAGTGTTCTTGCCTTGAGAATCCCAGGGATGGCAGAGCCTGGTGGGCTGCCCAGGGACGGACATGACTAAAGCGACTTTAGCAGCAGCAGCAGCAAGACGTGGGTAGGGGCACTCTCCAGCCCCCTTCTGATGTCTCTGTCAGAAGCTCCTTTTTTTTTTTGCACCAAAGGCATATCCTAGCTTTATTAAAGGGCCCACGCCTCAGTCAATATAAAAACACAAAAAGTCCAATCAGTTTAATAATAATAAAAAAACCGCAAAAATGGAAAACTGAGGGGGCAGGGAAGAGGCCCCTGGGTCAGGGGCACAGGGAGCCCTGCTCGTGGCACCAGGCCTCGCCTCAGGGCTCCCTGGTATTGCTGTTGCTACGAGGTCAGGGGGCAGAGATTGTCCTGTGGAGCCACGGTTCAGCTGGGTCGACGACCCTTACTTCTGGGGTGTGCTCAGCTTCTGCATGTCCCGGATCTTGTCCAGCAGGCTCAGTGGGTTTGTAACAGTCAACCAGCAGCTCCTTGACCCCGGCATCCCGGGTATCATCGCTCTCCATGTCCATGAGTTCATCCACATCGATTTCCAGCTCCGGGATCTCCTCTTCCTGGCAGTCGTAGAGGTGAGTGAGCTGCTCCAGAATCCACTCCTCCTCGCTGGGGCGCTTCCGTAGCTCCTTACCGTCGTGCTTGACCGTTATCTTCCCTTGGCGCCTCACTGGGTTAGGGTTAGGGTTCTCTAACCCTAGCCCTCGCCTGCAGCCCCAGGGTGGCTCTGAAAG
>SJXQ01008280.1:0-33072 GCA_006408695.1 Aepyceros melampus | reverse complement strand
CCCATCACTTCATGGGAAATAGATGGGGAAACAGTAGAAACAGTGTCAGACTTTGTTTTTTTGGGCTCCAAAATCACTGCAGATGGTGACTGCAGCCATGAAATTAAAAGGCGCTTACTCCTTGGAAGAAAAGTTATGACCAACCTAGATAGTATATTCAAAAGCAGAGACATTACTTTGCCGACTAAGGTCCGTCTAGTCAAGGCTATGGTTTTTCCTGTGGTCATGTATGGATGTGAGAGTTGGACTGTGAAGAAGGCTGAGCGCAGAAGAATTGATGCTTTTGAACTGTGGTGTTGGAGAAGACTCTTGAGAGTCCCTTGGACTGCAAGGAGATCCAACCAGTCCATTCTGAAGGAGATCAACCCTGGGATTTCTTTGGAAGGAATGATGCTAAAACTGAAGCTCCAGTACTTTGGCCACCTTATGCGAAGAGTTGACTCATTGGAAAAGACCCTGATGCTGGGAGGGATTGGGGGCAGGAGGAGAAGGGAACGACCGAGGATGAGATGGCTGGATGGCATCACGGACTCAATGGACGTGAGTCTGAGTGAACTCCAGGAGTTGGTGATGGACAGGGAGGCCTGGCGTACTGGGATTCATGGGGTCACAGAGTCGGACACGACTGAGCGACTGAACTGAACTGAGAAGCTGGAAGAGGCCTGGAACTGATTTTCTCCCGGAGCCTCCAGAAGGAGGAACCAGCCCTGCCCACACCTTGATTTTAGTGCCTTAAGACTAAGGGCTTCTGACCTCTAGAACCATGAGAAATATATATATATTGTTGTAAATCACCACAGCCAATGATTCAGTACATCATGTAGCAAGCTGAAGACTAGCCCTCAAAGATATCAAGTCGTCATCCCTGGAACTTGCAAATATTTCCTTGTTTTGGAAAAAGAATCTTGGCAGCTGTGATTAAATTAAGGACCTGAGATGGGGAGATGACCCTGGGTTATCTGGATATGCCCTGAGTGCCATCACACGTGTCCTTAGAAGAGGAAAGCAGAGAGAGGTTTGATACATTTAGGAAGAAGCCCATGTGAATACGGACACAGAGGTCAGAGTGATGCAGCCACAAGCCAAGGTATACCTGAGGTCACGGAAGCTGGAAGAGGCAGGAAAGATCCTTCTAGAGCCTTCAGAGAGGTCACAGCCCTGCTCACACCTTCACATCAGCCCAGTGGTACCCATTTTGGACTTGTGGCCTCCAGAACTGTGGAAGAATATATTTCTACTATTGGTAAGTTTGTTACAGCAGCCACAGGAAACTCAGAATACAAGAGCAGGAGGAAACTATTAAAACAAGCAGAGGGCTTTAATAAAGTTGTTTCATATGGTATAGTGTTTCACTAGTAAAACAATCTAGTGAACCTTCAAAAAGCTACCATCCTTACCCCTGATTTCTGAAGTGGACCAGAAAACAAAGATAAAATTGGGGTGGGGGCAAGGAATCAAGAAACCAGCAGACAATGCTGGCTGGCTTTGAGCTACACAAGGCACTGTCCTCCAGTAGAAGCAGGAAGTCAGCTTCTGCCAGGGCAGACAGGCATTTTCCAGACCTGAGTACCAAGTCCACTCCTGGCCGAGACAGTCATCTTCTTGTCGTCTTATCAGGCACAGAAAGAGCACCAGAGATTCTTGACACACACAGTCTGGCCATAGCGGGCCCCGTAGGATATGACAGCTCCCTGGATAAGGCCACTCTGGCTTATAGACACAGCATAAAAGCAAAGCCTTGCGTGAACACAGTCCAGAATGGAGCAGTGTCTGAGCCTGCAAAGACCAGACCCATCATGGAGTCAGAGCTGCTGCTGCTCTTAGCAGAGACAGCTTTAACCTGGCTCAGTCTTCACACCTTCTAGGTAAGAGTTACTAAGACAGTGATCCAAGAATCACCCCTGCTCCCTGAGAGCGTTGAACACAGCAAAGTGTTCTAGCACAAGTTAGTCTAAATCCTTTCCGACATCCTCTGGAAAAGCCCCTGTTTCTCGACCTTGTGCAGTTTCTCTCACTGTGATGAGTCAGCTGAGTTCCTGATGATCTCTGATTGACACAGCAGTGACAGCATCTCTGGGCTGCCTTACCTAGGAAGGATAAAGGCTGGAGCAACTGTCTTTGGACCAAAGTGGACTATGGAACTCTTCCTTGTTGTCTCTGTCTTCCTCTCCACAGGGACTCAGAGGCCTCTGTGCCTGGGCTGGTTCCACTGTTCTCATGGGAAAGTAGAGTGAAAGAAGCAATAGTCCACACTTGATTTCTAGACTGAGGTAGGAAAGGGACAGTAGGATTTAAAGCCAAAACTTGATGGGCAGAAATCAGCCTTATTTGAGAAGAGCAATATGTAAGATTTCAGAGATCCAAAGAAGGAGGGCACAGACTTAAATAGTCCATCAAAGCTGGAACAGATGGAACCAGACCTCGACAGTTGAGTTTAGGCTGGTTGGAGAGCAAAGGCTGGGGATCGAGGATCAGGGGTGAGGAGGGGCAGGGCCAGCCCAACCCTCCCCAGGGCAGGGATCCTGTTGGGCACCTACTGCCTATGTGAGAGGTGGCTCCCATTACTACTATCAACCCATCTGCCTGCTGCCAGCAGGAGCATCTGGAATAATAACCGCCCTGTTCTGAGGCTTTGTCAGCCTCAACCACTATGTCAGCATATTGAGGATACCCTGGAGAGGTTGGGGCCCCATGGGAAGAGAGGTCCGAGAGCACATTGGGAGCAGGGAGTGAACACAGGGTTCCACCCTCCTGGTGTGTTAGGGCATATCCTCTGCCCCCCATGACAGCTCAGCTACCTCCCTTCAGTTCCCAATACATGCAGCTTCATGCTTGCTTTTCAAATCTACATTTTCTTTGATGACACACTTCTCCTGCAAAGGGAAGCATCTCTATCTCCCTCTCTTTGGCAAAACAAATATTATCAAGCCTGTAATTGACATTTTTTGCAGATTCAATATTTGCCTGGATCATTCCTCATCAACGTTGTAGACTGTCTAGGAAATTATTCTGCATTGCAGTAATTTTCACAGGGCAATTGAAGACATAATTGTACATAATACATTTTGAATCTAGACACTTGAAAAGACAATTACAAACAGCTGGGACACAATTTGGTGTTCTTGTTTATACTGAGGGGTGGATTTTGCCAGTGGAGAAGCCACAGGAGAAAATGGTGAAGTTTGAGAACAGTTTCTCCAGGATTCAGTTTACATTTCAGTTATGATTTCTGTGTGCTCACCACCAAAACATGCATACTTGTACTTAATACATTCTATATCGCATGAGCCATGCTTCACAAGTGAAGCTGTCCTTTCAGTCATCTCCGACTCTTTGTGATCCTATGGACTGTACCCACCAGGCTCCTCTGTCTGTAGGGATTCTCTGGACAAGAATACTGGAGTGGGTTGCCATGTCCTCCTCCAGGAAATCTTCCCAACCCAGGGATCAAACCCAGGTCTCCTGCATTCATAGGCAGGTTCTTTACCACTAGTGCCACTGTATTAGGGTTTGTTTTTATTTCACAGGAATGCCACTTTGATAGCACTTTCTACTATGAAGCATAACTTATTTTCTTGTGTGAGCCCTGGAGCTGCTAAAACAGATTGCCACAAACTGGGGGGCTTAAAACAACAGAAATCTGCCTCTCACAGTTCTGGAGACCAGAGTCTGAATCCATGGGTGGGCAGGGCTTTCTTCTGCCTCCTCCAGCTTCTGGTGGCCCCAGGGGACCTTCAATTAAACAATGAAAAGGGACAGAAGGGGCCTGGTTTAGCCTTGCGACCAGGCATCTCTCCCCAACCTCCTCCCCTCCACCTTGGGAACCTGCACCTTGACCTCCGTGTACCCCTCAAGGGTGGGGAGAGGGGCTTGCATTCAGGATGGATTCCTCCTCATTTCTGCTGGTCGCAGTCAGGGAAGTGACACCCCACCTCAGCTGTCTGGCTGCATGGTCAGCAGGTCAGCCCTTCGCTCTCCTTTCTCCATCCGCTGCCCAACAGAGAGAAGGATGTGACAGTCCGGCAGCAAGTCCTCCCAGGCCTGAAGCCCCTTGCAGAGGGACCGTCCCCTCTAGGCTTACCTGCTATGCCTTCACCTGCTCCCCTGTGGACATTTGTCCCCTTCATGCCCAGGAGGCTGGGTGACCAGCAGCAGCTACGCTCATTCCTCCTCTCTGAGCCACACCTCCACCATCTTTGAAGATGTCACTTTAATTTCTAAAAACCTATAAATCAGGGACTTCCCTGGGTGTCCAGTGGTTAAGACTCCACACTTCCACTGCTAGGGGTGTGGGTTCAATCCTTGGTTGGGGAACAAAGATCCCACATGCCAGGTGGTACAGCCCCAAAAGCAAACAAAAACTATAAATTACTAACAGAAACCAAGGACATCTGGGTGTTTTCTCTTCTCTGAAAGTTATTTTTTTAATCCATTGTTGCATCTTCCATCTGCCACGGAGAGTCAAGCTGTAGAACCAGGAGGGAGGCCCTGCCGGGAGTGTTGGCAGAGTCAGGTCCAATCTTGACGTCACTCATGCTGGGCAGTGATGCCCCATGTACTGGGGCCAGAGCACCTCCCACTCTTCCTGTACAGACACAGGCCGGACAGCTGCCCCTGCAGGCCCCACTGTCTGCCTCTGCGTTCTTTTCAGGAAAAGGCATCCTTTCACTTGGTGGTTCAGGTCAGGGACACAGCCCTGTTGCCAGTGCCATGTACTAGCACTGACTGTGGCAACTGAAATAGGCAATAAAGCAAATGGGACCAAGGGTGATGGAAGTACACAAAACCAGGAAGAAGCAGCCAAAGAGTCTACCAAGAAACGAGTATACTTTTTATTGTCAGGAAACATCGATTCTTAACAACAGTGTTTGCTTCACTCTTAGCTGAAAATGGCTCTGAGTGACATTCTCTTGCCAGTGTGGACGTGGTGTAACCATGCTGCAGTGTCTTTGCTGTAACTAGAAATATCTTTGGCATTTTCTTCCCTTTAGCGTCATAACTTGTAAAACATTTGTACAAAAAAATGTAGATTTACAGAAAATATGCATATAAATCACTTATCCTAAAACGTAGTAAATAACGTAGCAAATAACGTAGCAAAAACTTGATCAAATCTGTTTCATACACAAGCTGGACAAGTTGGCTGTGCGTAATCTCTAACTTATCTATGGCGTTTTATAAATTAGTGCTTTGACATTAAAAAGGAGGTTTATAAAAAGACCCCTCATAGCATCGAAAACTCTTAATTTCTCTCTCCATTTCCACTTTTTGTAGTCCCTAGAATTTATACTCATCACAAACATATCACCATTCTTATAAAAAGTAGTTATTTTAAGAAAAAAGTTGCACTGCAATCATGATACGTTACATTCAAAATTCCATGTTATCAGGAGTTCTTCCCTTTATAAACACATGTCTGAAATAAGAGCCCCATGCCCATCCATGCAGAAGTATCTGGTAAGTGGGGTACCAGCCTCGGTTTCATTGCTTGGGGGCCACATGGTCACCACGACACTGGCGGGCGTCTAGAACCAGAGCAGCCTCCCCCTCCCGTCTGTGCCCCTCCTCTGCCTTGCACCCTCCTCAAGAGACTTTGCAGTTGTTCCTGGAGCAGCGTCTCGGGGGGCTCTGGGGGAGGTGGGTGCCCTTGGCTTTTCGGAGGCTGGTCCTCTTGTGGCCGGAGCTGTTGGCAAGGGAGCAGGAGCGGCCGTGCACCATCCTGGCACTCAGGCCAGTGGCCATCGAGAAGGACTTGAGGTGGCTCCTGAGGGCCGTGGGCAGCGGCAGCCTGTCCAGCAGGTGTGCAGGCGTGCAAGACACCACTGCCCGGCAGCACAGGTCCTGCAAGCTCAGGACTTGGGAAAGAAAAGGAAACCCGGTCACTTGCAGTGTCCTGGGCATGGGGCCAGCACTGGGGCAGCAGGATGCCTGTCCACCCTCCTCTCTGGGACTCTGGGGCAAGACATCAAGGCCCAGTCTCCCACCCTGTGCCTACAGGTGGCAATTAGAAATAGGTGATCCTGCTTTCGTCTCCTTACACCCAGTTTGCCTCCAAACTTGAGACCACCACCGTCCCTCCCACTGGGTCTGAGAGATGAGTCCTGCCCGGCAATGGCCAATGACGTCTCCTCAGGATTTATGCAACCAGCTTTTGGGGCTTGAGGCCAAGGGCTTCAGGAAACGTGCTTCCCAACTGAGTAGCTGACCCAGAATAATGTGTTATCAGCTTTATAAAGACATACTGGAGAACACACCAGAAAAGCAAATGCTGTCACTTATATTTCACCTACATTGTTCGTTTTATGAGTCAGAGTCCCCGCTCAGATAGAGCAGGGCCCCCCAGGGGCCTGCTGGGAGCAGAGACTGCGTCTCACCCTTGGTGCAGTCAGGGCACTCCTCAACCCCTGGAGCATCAGACAGAAGAAACACAACCCAGGGCTTTGGTTCCTTTTAGAATCAAGGTCCTAACAACTTTCAGAACAGTGCTTCTCAACTTGGGGCGATTTTGACTCCCTAGGGCATTTGGCAAAGTCTGGAGACATTTGTGGTTTTCACAAATGGGGGCAGGGAGACCAAGATGCAGCTCACGCACAGCATAGGGGATGCCCCCACCAGAGGACACTCCATCCCAAATGGCTGTCGTGCCAAGGGGCAGAAGCTCTGATTTATGAGAATGGAGACAGCAACCTGGGGGCAGGTCCTGGGAGGCTGAGCGCCAGAGGGGCTGCCGGGCAGCCTGGAGGAGCACCTACCCTTGCTCGGCCTCCAGAGCCGGTCCATCCCATGCCGCAGCAGCACGATCCTGGCCAGCTCCATAAAAGACTCAGTGATGTTGAAATTGCACAGCGGGCTGACCTCGAAGAACGTCACACCCAGGCGCTCTGCATAGGCCTGGGCCTGCCCGTGGGGACCTGCCGCTTGAAGGCCAGGTGCAGGCGGTTCCCCACCAGGATCTTAGGGACCCCCGGGGCATGCTAAAGGGCGACAGAGGCAAGGAAAGTGGGTCAGGCACAAGCTTTGTTGTTGTAATGACAGGTGCCCTGGGGTGATATCCGCGTAGAACTTCAGAATATGTCCGTTTTTGAAAATAGGGGCTTTGCAGATGGAATTAGTTAAGATGAGATCTTGGGGTGGACCCGACATCCCGTTACCGTGTCCTTATAAGAAGGGGAGAGGACAAAGGGCGCACAGGGAAGGCACGTGACGGCAGAGCAGAGATGGAATGAGGCGTCCACAGATCAAAGGCCAGGGACTGTCAGCAACACCAGAAACTGGAGGAGGCAGGAAGGATCCTCCTCTCAGACAGAGGGAGCCAACACCTTGATTTTGGACTCTGACCCCAGAACTCAGAGAATGAGTTTCCTTTGTGTTCAGCCACAGTCTGTGGTGAGCTGTTACGGCCACCCCAGGACACTCACAGTGGTGGGTGGGACTGACCACTAGACGTCCCCGTGGGCAGCTGGGCCGGTCAAGTTGCCAGCAGGTAGCAGCCTAGTCACCACTGGTCAACCCACCTGACTGTGTGCAGGGCCTAATCCTGTGCTAGGAGGTGGCATGTCCTCCCCGCTGTGGCTGGATCCTTGTGCCCCGGCCCCCCTGCCCACCCCTCCATGGGCCCACAGGGAGGGAGTCCTGCCCCTGTTGTACCTCATTGATCTCCTTAATCCACCGGTCGATGCCATCAAAGGACCAGCGGTTTGCGATGTCGTACACCAGGATCACACCCTGGGGAGGCAACGGTCACTTGTGGACAGACTGGCCAGCATGCAGGCCACTCAGGCACACACTCACAACGAGCTAAACAATCATTCTACTTATTTTAATGCAAAACACATTTTTTTAAATTTATGTGCCAAATGTAGCAGCTATATGATCATTTCCAATGATAATTTCATAAGCTCATGGAGAAACCTCAAATGTGAAGTGAGTTGGGTAGTGGAACTCAGTTCCCCACATTCATGAGCTGGTCCAGGGACGTGAGATGTGGGGGGACTGCAGAGCCCACCCACCTGGACAGAGAGTTCCCACACACGTGCAGACACACACAAGTGTGAATGTGGTGCACACACAACCCACATGCCTGCATGTTTATCAGTGTACATGCGTAAATGCACGTGAACGCACACCACTCATGCACACATATGTACAAATGCAACATGTGCAACCACACCCCCCTGATGCTGAAGGCTTGGGAGTCACCAAACAGTCCACAGCACAACTTTAGACTCTGGCATCAGCCTATATGTGAGCTAATTGCTTTGTCCTCCAAGTATCCATTAAAGAGTATTCTGAAAGTCATTATTAAAGTCACTTTGACCTCCCAGTTCAGGGGATGTTACCTGGGCGCCCCGAGAGTAAGAGCGGAATATGGTACAAAATCTTCCCTGACCCGACGTGTCCCTGGAAAAGATGTTGGAGGCCTGTAAGAAGAAATCACTGCTTCCTGACAACAAAGTTTTTGAACTTGGGAGCCAGAGCAAGTACATTTTATAATTGTCAGTCAGTGGCCATCCCAAAGGAAAGTCGAAGCCCCCAACAAAACGTTGGGCACATTTTCCCTGGAGAGATCCAGACCTCGAGATGTCCTTCTGGGCACTTTCTCTTTTCTAATTATTTGAAAAGTCAACTAGAGAAAGTAGTAATGGGTTGAAGTGTGATGTGTTAGCCACTCAGTCGTGTCCGACTCTTTTCAACGCCATGGATTATAGCCCACCAGGCTCTGCTGTCCATGGGATTTCCCAGGCAAGAATGCTGGAGTGGGTTGCCATTTCCCTTCTCCAGAGTAATGGGTTTCCACATAATAATTCTGACATTTCAATAAATCTAATTTAGGTTTTTTACAAGTTGTTTAATTTGGAGATAAAGCTATCTTTGGAATGTGAGTCTACACTGAGGGAAAAATAGGCCAAAGGATTTGGTGGGGTCACTCCACTTCCAATTAGGTCAAAACATCATGGGAATTCCCTGACATCCAGTGCTTAGCACTCCTCGCTTTCACTGCCAAGGGCACAGGTTCAATCCCTGGTCAGGGAACTAAGATCTGGTAAGAAAAGATCACGTGAAGCCAGCCCTGTGGATACATCCCTATGTTCTTCAATATGAGGAAGTGATCCTGGGATGCATTCATCAGGATAAAGAAGAATAGCACTTTGGGACGGACTCCACCCTGTCTCAGGGCATTTACTGAGATGGACCGACCACCCCAACCAGGCACAGGGGCTCCATTTCAGATGCCAAGGAAACAGGAGCAGCTGTTACAACAGCCTTCTGAGTCCAGGACAAGTTTGGATTGAGAGGGGAGCCCTCAGGAGGTCTCTGGGGAGGAAGGAAGGGAAAAGAGATTTGAGAGTCAGCAGGGACAGGGACGTCGAGCGGACATCATGGAGAGAGGCTTCCCGGGTCAACCTTGGGGGCTTACTGCTCCTGGTTAGGGGTGGGTGGGGGTGGGAGAAGGGGCTCTGGGCCCTCTGGAGATACTTGTGGCCTTGAGAGGTCTGGCATGGTCAGGCCGAAGAATGGAACCATGCAGGTGGCCCAGGAGAGGGGATGACACAGGAGCTAGTGATGGTGGTCAGGAAAGCCACATGGCGTGGGGGTAACCCAGGGATTAGTCACCCACCCCTGGAGCTGGAGGGCCAGGGGTATCACACCAGAGCATCAGAACCAAGGCTGCCTGGAGTGGGGATCAAGAAAGAGACCCAATCCAGAGCTGGGCGACACCCTGGCCTCTTACACCCCCATCCCTGTCCACCCTCCACCCTGTTGAGCTTGGTCTCAGCGTATGGCCCCTCGGCACTAGCAAAGCAGAAGAAGGCCACATGCTCTGGACTGACTCCGAGACCCATGCAGATCTCAGCTCCCACGGGAGCTACTGGGTCAGGCTGGGGCTGAAGCAGTGCATCTTCCCTCAGGTGCTACCAGAGTCCCCAGGGGCCAGGGCAGCTCCCCCCACCCCATGTTCAGGGGTAGGAGGGACCCCTGACTCACCAGAGCTGCAGCTTCACCCGCCGGCCGTCCAGCAGGATGGTGGTGGTCTTGTAGTCGATGCCTGTGAAAGAGGGTTGAGGCAGCTTAAGTGCCAAGCACTTCCACCAAGTCTTGTTCAGGTAAAAGGTGCAGATCAGAGAAACAATCTCATGCTGGGGGAGAAAGGACTTCCCAGCAGTGGGATCCAGCGCTCACAGGGCAGCTGAACTGGGCCCTTCTTGGACCCTGGCCCACCAGCCTCACCTACCTTCTATTTGAAGCAGGGTCTCCAACCTCCGCTCCTCCCTTACCACCACTGCCTCTAGCTCAGTGCCCAGGCCCCTGCCACTACCTGAGCGGTGGGCAGCAGGAGCCCCCAGAACCATTCTGCAGCTGGCTCTACACATGGCCTGCTGGCCCCAGGTTTGTTGAGAGACTGTGGGCAGCCCAGCCACACACCCTTGTTTCTGCTGGACTCAGGGCTAGAACGTGGCACTCCTTTCCTCCAAGTTATCCCACTGTAAATGTAAGGTAAAAGTGTGTAGAAAATGAAATTAGTTATGAAGTATTTTCTCAACTATGCAAAGACAAAACATGTACCTACATGCACAAGGGTGATGAAATAAAGTTCCTGTTCTATGGCAAGACGAGAAAAACTTAGACATAAATAGTTTTTCTGCCCATATGGATTGCCTCCCTCCTCTGCTTCATGTATTGGACATCTGCATTGACCACACCTCCACAGGAGACAACATGTGTGCCTGCTAAGTCACTTCAGTTGTGTCCAACTCCTTGTGATCCCATGGAGTGTAGCCCACCAGGCTCCTCTGTCCATGGGATTCTCCAGGCCAGAGTACTGGAGTGGGTTGCCATGCCCTCCTCCAGGGAATCGTCCTGACCGAGGGATCCAATCTGCATCTCCCGCATTGCAGGCGGATTCTTTACTGCTGAGCCACCAGGGAAGTCCATAGGAGAGAACATTCCTTCTTAATTTTGTAAACCATCAGCACTTGATAACTCCTCGGAGATAATCTTTCGTAATGTTGTGAGGGATCATGACGACCCAGATTTCTTTGGATGAGCAGACCTAGATTGTATAAACCATCAACATGCCTTTTGATGTATATCCCTTTGTCTCAAAAACGTTTATGACTGTGTTTTGACCTGTGACAGGCAGAGCAGTCCTCAGAGCTTTCCGGAAGACAGTCTCTCAGGTTATAATTCACAGGTTGGTGCAAGTAAAATTTTCCATTACTTTCTTGAAAAACATTAGTCTCTTAGTCATGTTCAACTCTTTGCAACCCCATGGACTAGGGCCCACCAGGCTTCTCTGTTCATGGAATTCTCCAGGCAAGAATAATGGAGTGGGTTGTCATCTCCTACCCAGGGGATTTTCCCAACCCACGGGTTGAACCTAGACCTCCTGCATTGCAGGCAGATTCTTTACCATCTGAGCCACCAGGGAAACCCTTCACTTTCTTTCTTAGACTAATTGATTAATGTTTCATTTACACTCATGGTATAGTGGCAGGATATCAGAGACACTCACCAGAGGACACCAGGGGTCTACGCTGAATGGGCACTTGGTATCAGCCTTTTGAGCCCCGCCAGCTTCTCGGTACTCCTCAGGTGTTCTGGTGAGCTCTCCTGATATCCAGATCTCACTGGTTAAGTGATGACCCTACAACTTTTATTTAAGGCCTTCTGTACTTGACTTGGAGTCGTAAGGGGCACTTGTGAATTTCCTTGGTGGAGTGCTAGGGAGGTCTGGGCAGGAAGCCCAAGGAAACGTAGACAGCTGGAGTTTTGTCAAATTTGGCTCCAATGAAGAAGAAGAAGAAGAAAAAACAAGTCGATACATGATCTGACCAGTTTGTCAGTGACATAAGACAGCCTGCTCAGCCCCAAGAACAAGGGACATCAGCTTCTTCCCACCACAAGGTGTCCTCAGGTGACTGAGAACCTAACGGAGGTGTCCGAGGATCGATCCTCCAGACGTGTAGCAGTGCTACTGCTGCTGCTGCTAAGTCGCTTCAGTCGTGTCCGACTCTTAGCGACCCCATGGACGGCAGCCCACCAGGCTCCCCCGTCCCTGGGATTCTCCAGGCAAGAGCACTGGAGTGGGTTGCCACTGCCTTCTCCAACATGTGAAAGTGAAGTCGCTCAGTCGTGTCCGACTCTTAGCGACCCCATGGACTGCAGCCCACCAGGCTCCTCCGCCCATGGGATTCTCCAGGCAAGAGTACTGGAGTGGGGTGCCATTGCCTTCTCCGAGCAGTGCTACAGCAGATCCCAGATCCCATTACAAGGATTAAGTAAACGCTGTTCTTCTGGGTGTGTCCTCAGGTGACTGAGAACCTAACGGAGGTGTCCGAGGATCGATCCTCCAGACGTGTAGCAGTGCTACTGCTGCTGCTGCTAAGTCGCTTCAGTCGTGTCCGACTCTTAGCGACCCCATGGACGGCAGCCCACCAGGCTCCCCCGTCCCTGGGATTCTCCAGGCAAGAGCACTGGAGTGGGTTGCCACTGCCTTCTCCAACATGTGAAAGTGAAGTCGCTCAGTCGTGTCCGACTCTTAGCGACCCCATGGACTGCAGCCCACCAGGCTCCTCCGCCCATGGGATTCTCCAGGCAAGAGTACTGGAGTGGGGTGCCATTGCCTTCTCCGAGCAGTGCTACAGCAGATCCCAGATCCCATTACAAGGATTAAGTAAACGCTGTTCTTCTGGGGACACACGTGATAAAAGCTGATCGCCGAGCACTCCAAGCACCCATGGTGGTTTTAGACTGTCAGAGGGTGAAACTGAGATAAGTAAAAACATCGAACCAATCCTGGGAGTAACTCCTTGGAGAGCTAGACTCAGAAGCAGCACAAAGCTCATCAACTACACTGTCCTCAGAAAGTTGTTCAGATCATATCTCATCTCTGAATTAAACAACCAAATCGATAATGGGAAACTGTGCTTCAGAGGCCAAACAGCTCATGGATGGAGAGCCACCTATGGAGACACAAGCTGGGTTTATATAGAACTGATGCTTGCAACTGCTTACTTAATTGGGAATTAAAGGAAATCCTGCCCTGAGATGACCAAGTTGGGATTCTTTTTTGACATTCCAAAACTAATTTTTGTGTGAACATTCAGAGGAAGCCAGCAGAGGATAACTTCTTACTATGTCAATCTCCAGGACTCCTGCCTGCAGGGTCTCCTGGAAACTGGAGTGATAAAAAGCTTTGCTTTTTTCTAAAGTTGGATTACAAGCATGCATACAAAGTCGCTTCAGTGGTGTCTAACTCTGCAACCCTATAGACTGAAGCCCTCCAGGCTCCTTCGTCCATAGGATTCTCCAGGCAAGAGTACTGGAGTGGGTTGCCGTGCCCTCCTCTAGGGGATCTTCCCGACCCAGGGATCGAACCTGCATCTCTATGTCTCCTGCATTGGCAGGCAGGTTCTTTACCACTAGTGCTACCTGGGAAGACTTAAAATTGGATTAGCAGCAGAAAATATTGAATTGGAAAGTTTACTAATTGTCAAAATTTCAAAAAACTCATCTTAAACTATTGTACCTGTTTTAATCTGTATGCAGAAGCCCCAAGGGGGGACTTCCCTGGACGTACAGTGCTTAAGAATCCAGATTGCAACAGAGGGGATGCGAGTTCTACTCCTGGTCAGGATAGATCCCACATGTTGCCGAGCAACTAAACCCATGCGCCGCAACTACTGAGCCCAAGCCCACAATGAAGATCCCACCTGCCACAATGAAGACCCGACACAACCAAAAAAAAAGTCTTATTCATAAGTCTCCTGTCTTAAAGCAGGTTAAGGGCAATGCCACGTGTCTGGCGGGGATGGCAGAATATTCAGCCTCACATTCTGAGGACACGTCATCCAAGTGTTTAGGACAGAACATAGATTCCAGAGAGTGTTTAGGTCAGTAGTTTTGGATCTGGGCAATTGCATCTTTTTAAAATAATTTTTTTATTTATTTAATTTTATTTATTTTTGGCTGCACTGACTCTTCACTGCTACACTTGGGCTTTCTCTAGTTGTGGCAAGTGGGCTTATTGTGGTGGTTTCTCTTGTTGCAGAGCACAGGCTCTAGAGTTCGAAGTCTCAGTATTTGTGGTGTTAGGCTTAGCTGCCCAGCAGCATGTGGAATCTTCCCAGACTAGGGATCAAACCTGTGTTCCCTGCATTGGTGGGAGAATTCTTACACACTGGACCCCCAGGGAAGCCCTGAAATTACATCTTGTAGCGACTACCAAGGACCTCTTTACAGTCCTTTAAATCCCTTCAAATGCTTATGTCCTTCCTTTTGCAATGGGGCATATGGAGTATGAGACACCCACACATATACACAATAAATAAATGGAATATATACACATTTACTAAATAGAGTGAATATATGGATAATAAATAGGTAAGACTGCATATAATATATGCACATAATAAATACAATTATAATTACATTATATATTTTTATATAAGCTATACATAAATTAGAGATACCAAGGGAGAATTTCATGCAAAGATGGGCACAATAAAGGACAGAAATGGTATGGACCTAACAGAAGCAGAAGATATTAAGAAGAGGTGGCAAGAATACACAGAAGAACTCTAGAAAAAAGATCTTCACTACCCAGATAATCATGATGGTGTGATCACTCACCTAGAGCCAGACATCCTGGAGTGTGAAGTCAAGTGGGCCTTAGGAACCATCACTACGAACAAAGCTACTGGAGGTGATGGAACTCCAGTTGAGCTATTTCAAATCCTAAAAGATGATGCTGTGAAAGTGCTACACTAATATGCCAGCAAATTTGGAAAACTCAGCAGTGGCCACAGGACTGGAAAAGGTGTCAGTTTTTATCCCAGTCCCAAAGAAAGGCAAGGCCAAAGAATGCTCAAACTACAACACAATTGCACTCATCTCACATGGTGGCAAAGTAATGCTCAAAATTCTCCAAGCCAGGCTTTAATAATACATGAACTGTGAAATTCCAGATGTTCAAGCTGGTTTTAGAAAACGCAGAGGAACCAGAGATCAAATTGCCAACATCCACTGGATCATCGAAAAAGGAAGAGAGTTTCAGAAAAACATCTACTTCTGCTTTATTGACTATGCCAAAGCCTTTGACTGTGTGGATCACAAGAATCTGACCTGCCTCTTGAGAAATCTATATGCAGGTCAGGAAGCAACAGTTAGAACTGGACATGGAACAACAGACTGGTTCCAAACAAGAAAAGGAGTAAGTCAAGGCTGTATACTGTCACCCTGCTTATTTAACTTATATGCAGAGTACATCATGAGAAACGCTGGGCTGGTGGAAGCACAAGCTGGAATCAAGATTGCCAGGAGAAATATCAGTAACCTCAGATATGCAGATGACACCACCCTTATGGCAGAAAGTGAAGAGGAACTAAAGAGCCTCTTGATGAAAGTGAAAGAGGGGAGCGAAAAAGTTGGCTTAAAAGTTCAACACTCAGAAAACTAAGATCATGGCATCCGGTCCCATCACTTCATGGCAAGTAGATGGGGAAATGGTGGAAACATTGAGAAATTTTATTTTGGGGGGCTCCAAAATCACTGCAGATGGTGATTGCAGCCATGAAATTAAAAGACGCTTACTCCTTGGAAGAAAAGTTGTGATCAACCTAGACAGCATATTAAAAAGCAGAGACATTCATTACTTTGCCAACAAATGTCTGTCTAGTCAAGGCTATGGTTTTTCCAGTAGTCATGTATGAATGTGAGAGTTGGACCATAAAGAAAGCTGAGTGCTGAAGAATTGATGCTTTTGAACTGTGGAGTTGGAGAAGACTCTTGAGAGTCCCTTGGACTGCAAGGAGATCCAACCAGTCCATTCTAAAGGAGATCGGGCCTGCGTGTTCTTTGGAAGGAATGATGGTAAAGCTGAAATCCAGTACTTTGGCCACCTCATGCGAAGAGTTGACTCATTGGAAAAGACTCTGATGCTGGGAGGGACTGGGGGCAGGAGGAGAAGGGGACGACAGAGGATAAAATGGCTGGATGGCATCACCTACTTGATGGATGTGAGTTTGAGTGAACTCCGGAAGTTGGTGATAAACAGGGAGGCTTGGCGTGCTGTGATTCATGAGGTCGCAAAGAGTCGGACACGACTGAGTGACTAAACTGAACTGAACTGAAAGGAGGCCTAGAACCTTTCTTTCATATGTAAGAGAATTGTCCCAAATGACCTAACTGTACCAGCCTGCAAAATCTGTTTCACAAAACTTGGCCCATTACAGCTTTCAGAGTGAACATTACACAATAAGACTTTAAGCCCCTCTTGGCCCAGGAGTAACTGGCAACAGCAAGTACAGCAGGGATTCGTTAGCTGCTTTTACACACAGGATGTTTAAACACTGCCCTCAAGCCATGCCAGGAGTAGATCTTTTAACTTCTTTGTTTTTTCTCAAAAGGGTCCCGACTGGGATCAATCACACATGTGGTGTAGGCAGCTAGTCACAATCCTAAGACTTGGAGGGTGATAATAATGGCTTCCCAGGCCCCTAAATAAACTACCCACCCCCCAGTCTCTCAAAGTAGCCAAATTTAAGGAAGAGAAGTTTGATCACAGGGAGCTGCTAGGGTTATTAAGGAGGTTAATAGGTATTTGTCCTTGTGATACTGGAGAAGACCCCTGAAAGTCCTTTGAACAGCAAGGAGATCAAACCAGTCAATCTTAAGGGAGATCATCCCTGAATACTTGTTGGAAGGACTGATGCTGAAGTCCAGTATTTTGGTCACCTGATGCAAACAGCCGAATCATTGGAAAAGTTCCTAATGCGGGGAAAGATTGAGGGCAGAAGAAGAAGAGGGCATCAGAGGATGAGATGGTTGGATGGCATCACTGATGCAATTGACATGAACTTGGGCAAACTTGGGAGATGGTGAGGGACAGGGAGGCCTGGTGTGCCGCAGTCCATGGGGTCGCAAAGAGTCAGACATGACTGGGCAATTGAAAAACAACAGGTATTTATCAAATGTGTGTTATGAGCCCGAGACAACAGGAGACCAATATCAGTAAGACATAAATGCAGTGCATTTCAATAATTTTAATATCTATTTTTGTTTGTTTAGTTGCTAGGTTGTGTCTGACTCTTTTCCAAATCCATGGACTGTAACCCACCGACCTCCTCTATTCATGGGATTTCCCAGGCAAGAATACTGGAGTGGGTTGCCACTTTCTTCTCCAGGGGATCTTCCCAACGCAGGGATTGAACCCACAACTCCTATGTCTTCTGCACTGTTCACGAAGGGTATAGTAGCGCGAAGGGCCTTGAGGGAGTCTTCCAGCCTCATTTCTGAGCAGCCAGGGAGCCAGCCCCTCTGAACAACCAGTGATTCCCAAGCTGCCCAGCCTCATTGCCCAGGCTCCGTGCTAAGGGCTGCAGATACAAAGACGTAGGCACAGTCCCCACCCCCAGGCGGCCCACAGACAATCAGGAAATAAGTGCAGTGACAGATGGGTACAGGGATTAGGGAGCTCTGAAAGGAGGAAGCTGACTCTGCACTGAGGGCAAGGGAGGGCAGGTGAGGAGGAAATGGCCCTGAGCTATGTCTCCAGGGATGCAGGGGGTTCCCATGCAGCTGCAGTGGCCGGTGCAGGTCATCCCACCACTGTGGGCACAGGAAGCAGAGTTCCGCGATGCTCAGCGCAGAATGGGTGAGGCTGTGAGTGGTGAATGAGACGCGGGGAGGAGGGCAGCACCTGGCACGGCGGGGACGGCTACAGTGAGCCGATGCAGCTCCACCAAAGGTTCCTTCAACATTTACAACAGGGAAGTGTGCTCACTGCAAATACTTTAAAAGGTACACATCAGGAAAAAGGAGATGGAAAGGGTTCCAAATCCCACAGTCTAGAAGTGAAAAACCAATCATTTCAAACATTAAATACCCTGTCATCAATCATTTTGGCTAAACATTTCAGATACTTTGGGGAAATCATTTACACTGGGCCACAGTAAGGAGGGCCTGTTAACATTTTGATGTACAATCTTTTATTATATGTATGTATTAATATGATATATATTATATATTTACCTATGCTGTGCTGTGCTTAGTCGCTCAGTTATATCCGACTCTTTGTAATCCTGTTGACTGTAGCCCACCAGGCTCCTCTGTCCATGGGATTCTCCAGACAAGAATATTGGAGTGGATTGTCATGCCTTCCTCCAGGGGATCTTCCTAACCCAGGGATTGAACCCAGGTCTCCTGCATTGCAGACGGATTCTTTACAGTCTGAGCCACCAGGGAAGCCCAAGAATACTGGAGTGGGTAGCCTATCCCTTCTCCAGGGGAACTTTCTGACCAAGGAATCAAACCGGAGTCTCTTGCATGGCAGGTGGATTCTTTACCAGCTGAGCTACCCAGGAAGCCTGTATTTACCTGTACTAACAAATACATTTTTCTTTAAAAATGAAATCATTTAAAGTGTGGTGGGCTTCCCTGGTGGCTCAGACAGTAAAGGATCTGCCTGCAATTCAGGAGACCTGGGCTTGATCCCTGGGTCAGCAAGATCCCCCGGAGAAGGGAATGGCTACCCACTCCAGTATTCTTGCCTGGGAAATCCCAGGGAAGAAGAGCCTGGTGGGTTACAGTCCATGAGGTTGCAAAGAGTTGGATATGACTGGGTGACGAACACACACACACATATACATACAATGAAATATTACTTAGCCTTAAAAAGAAAGAAAGTTCTGGGACTTTCCTAGTGGTCCAATAGTTGAGACTTCACCCTCCAATGCAGTGGTGCAGGTTTGATCCCAGGTTAGGGAGCTAAGATTCCACAGGATTCCATGGACAAAAGAAGAAAACATAAAACCAAAGCAATACTGTAACAAATTCAATAAAGACTTTAAAAGAATGGTCCAAGTCAAAAAAATCTTAAAAAAGAAAAAAGGGAAAATCCTAACATGCTACAACATGGATAAACCATCACAACATTGTGCTAAGTGAAACAAGCCAATCAGAAAAAGACAAATGCTGTACAACTCCACTTATATGAGTACCTAGAGCAGTCAAATTCATAGAGGCATAAGTAGATGGTGCTGACAGTAGCCTGGGGGAGGAGGGGGAGAAAGTCAGCAGTTGTTTAATGGGTAAAGTTTCAGTTTTGCGAGATGGTAAGATTTTGGAGATTGGCTATACCTATGTGAATATACTTAACACTCCTGAACTATATACTTAAAAATAATTAAGATGGTGAATTTTATGTGTTTTTTTCACCACACAAAAGAAAAATAAATAAAATGTGAAAAAGAAATTCACTCAATAAAGCTATTTTAATACTTTTTCACTCATTTTTTTGTGATTGCCTTTCCACGTGATATACATATATACACTGCTATCAATATTTCAGAGAACTCTATAGTATTCTAATGTTGTTTAGTCGCTCAGCCGTGTCCGACTCTTTGCAACCTCATGGACTGCAGCACGCCAGGCTTCCCTGTCCTTCACCATCTCCCGGAGCTTGCTTAAACTCATGTCCATTGAATCGGTGATGCCATCCAACCATCTCGTCCTCTGTCATTCCCTTCTCCTCCTGCCTTTAATTCTAGTATAGAGATCTACCTTAATTTACTTAATTCAGGAGAATTACTTTTTAAGATGGATGAAACCTGCAAAGTCTTGGTTGATAGGAAGGAGCCGTGATGGCTGATGGGAAGAAGGTAGTAAAGAGTTAAGATGCAAGACCACAGAAGAGAGAGGAATATTAATAGAGCAAAAGTTCCAAAGAAACCATGAGGGCACTCACCTGGTGGTCCAGCGGTTAAGACTCCCCACTCCCAGTGCAAGGGGGCATAGGTTTGTCCCTGATCAAGCAACTAGATCCTGCAGCCTCAACTAGGAGCCTGTGTGCCACAACTAAGACCTGGCACAGCCAAATAAAGTTTTTTAAAAAGACCATGCTTATTTAAAACAAAAGTGAAAAAACAACAACAACAAAAAACCCAACAAACATAGCATGAAGAGATGGCATTCAGGGTTCAAGTATTGGGCCAACCTTAAACATGGGTCAAAATGGACCACATCTCTTGAGGAAAGGAAATGAAGATGAGTATGAAAATATATATTTGGGTTTGATTCCTGGGTTGGGAAGATCCCCTGGAGAAGGAAATGGCAACCCACTCCAGTATTCCTGCCTAGAGAATCCCATGGACAGAGGAGCCTGGCAGGCTACTGTCCATGGGGTCGCAAGAGCCAGACATGACTTAGCAACTAAACCACCATCACGAATATATTTGCACGTGTAGAGAAAAGTCTGGGTAACTGAAGAAGTCAAGAGATGACATCTTAATGAAGATAAAGAGGTAGAGAAGTAGGCACAAAAGAGTTGGAAGGATACACGGCTATGTTCAGAAATAAGACACTGAGGTTAAAATTCCTGAAGGTGAAAAACTACCAGCTGGACAAGGATCTGGGTGGAGGGTTGGGAGTGAGTAGCTGAGGTTCTCAGAGAACTCACTGAGCAGGTCTAGTGATTTTGAGGCCAGATTCACAATTAGATCACCTGGGATGGTGCTGTCCCCAAGGGTTATGACCAGTCAGGAAAGAGAGGTACGGGAAGACCAGGTATTCAGTTTTTCAGGCAGCAAACGAAAGTGACTAGAAGCTGGATGGAGAGTAGCGGTGAGAAACAGTGAAAGGTGACTGACCACATTTAGCCTCAAAGTCGAGGATAACAAGCCTTTGCTTTCAGTGACCCCTGGAAGAGGGTGACAGAGCAATCAGCCGAAAGGTCGAGAACTTTATTCACCCTGGGGCAAACAGGAAAAGCGAGAGGGAGGGAAATCAACAGAGGACCGGAAGAGCTGATGCTAAGAGACAGTGAAAATACAAGACATGACGCATGGGGGTGGGGTGGGCAGGTGGCTTTGAGAGGTTGTGTTGGCACAAGTTACGGTCCTGCAGAAGCACATAGGGTTATGGACACAGGCAGATGGCCAGGCTTGAGCAAAGGAGGGAAAATGACTATGGAACCCAAATCCAGTCTCAGAAAAGTGGTAAGAACTGTTACTAACGGACTTCCCTGATGGCTAAGACGCTGTAGAGCAGGGGGCCTGGGTTCAAGCCCTGGTCTGAGAACTAGATCCCACATGCCAAAACTAAAGATCTCTAATGCCACAGCTAAGGCCCAGTGCAGCCAAATATATATATATATGAGAAGGAAATGGCAACCCACTCCAGTATGCTTGTCTGGAAAAACCCATGGACGGAGGAGCCTGGTAGGCTACACAGTCCGTGGGATTGCAAAGAGTCAGATACGACTGAGCAATAGGTTATATATATATATAGAGAGAGAGAGCGCGCAAGCTGCTACTAAGTTCATAGAGAAATGTGATGTACTGCTGGTTCTCAGAGCACAGTCTCCAGAATCTCCAAGTTCCTCACCATGTTTAATGTTTTCTCCCTAGTACATCAGCTATGTACTATACCATTTCCTTGCTTATTTCCGGCTAGCCTGCTCCATTAGCGTATAAAGCTCCCTGACGGAATGCTATCTGCTTTGTTCACCGCATTATCACCAGCACTTAGGTCGTATCTGCACACAGTAATGCCTCCATAAGTCACACTTGTTGAGTGAATGCATGAATGAGTGAACAAATAAATGACAAAGTGTTCACAGAGAAATGTGATGTGACTGCTGGTTCTCAGAGCACAGTCTCCAGAATCTCCAAGTTCCTCACCATGTTTAATGTTTTCTCCCTAGTACATCAGCTATGTACTATACCATTTCCTTGCTTATTTCCGGCTAGCCTGCTCCATTAGCGTATAAAGCTCCCTGACGGAATGCTATCTGCTTTGTTCACCGCATTATCACCAGCACTTAGGTCGTATCTGCACACAGTAATGCCTCCATAAGTCACACTTGTTGAGTGAATGCATGAATGAGTGAACAAATAAATGACAAAGGCCAGTTAGGATAAGGATATCCAGTGAGGTTTGCTAAAACAGCAGGTAGGGTCTCTGCCAGGAGGAAGCAATCCTATGGTCTTCAGTCCTAAAGGTTAAGGTTAGGTTAAATCGCTCACTCGTGTCTGACTCTTTGTGACCCTGTGGACTGTAGCCCACCAGGCTTCTCCATCCATGGGATTCTCCAGGCACGAATACTGGAATGGGTTGCCATTTCCTTCTCCAGGGGATCATCCCGATCCAGGGATTGAACCCAGGTCTTCTGCATTGCATGTAGACGCTTTAACCTCTGAGCCACCAGTATACGCTATTCAGTCCTAAAGGGACAGAAAATATTGGCCAAACTCTATCTGCTCTTTTTTTTTTTTTCCATCTCCTTTTCTCATGACTATTTCTGATTCTCCAAGACTCAGCTTGGTGTCACTTCCTCCAGGAAGCCCTCCCTGATGTCTCCTCTTGGGTGCTCTCAAGGCACCCTATAATTCTTCTATTACTGTGCTTACCCTCTTGTATGATAACTGTTTACCTGTTGGTCTCCCCCACTAGACTGAGCAAGGATAGCAAATCTCATACACTCAGTAGGAACTCCATACATGAGGGCCAAATATACAAATGGAAAGTACTGGACATGTGAGTTGGTCAATAAAACCTGTACTTCTCCTCCTTTGAAGTTCAATTCGGCCCCACACAAATTCATACTTTGACACCACTGAACAAGAGGGCCCTTGTTGCCAGGGCATCCAGGAGGGAAAACAGCTCAATTCCCAGCACTAAAAGTAAGCTGGAGCCTTTCTGTTTAAGGTAAGATGGAGTTCCACTGTCTTTCATGCATCTGTTCCCCTCTCTATCTGATTCTGGGCATCCCTGTGATACTATGGGTTGCCTTACTCGTCTGTGATGCTTCCCAAGTGAAACAGTATGATATAACACCCGGTGAGTCTTGTAAAAATGTCTGCTTTAACTAACCTCGGTTGCAGCCTGCATTTCTACAGATTTTCAGATGATTCTATTGCACAGGCAGAGTTGAGAACCATTACCCTCTGGCTCTTTGCCATTTTCCCTTGGCTTGTGGCGCTGTCCAAGGTAGCAGTTCTCCAAGCGCTTCTTCACCCCAATGTCTGCCCAAACTGCCATGAGCAAGGGTCAATGGTCTTTTGACTAACCCAAGGGAAGGGTGCTGCACCTTAGGACTAAACACAAGCCAAATTTATACAGTTAGCTGTGCCAGAGAAGGCCACCATTGGGTGTTTAAACTAAAACTAGGCTGTCCAATAACCACACGTGAATACTTAAATTTAAATTAATTCAAATTTGAAATTGCTCTAATTAAAAGTCCAGCTCCTCCGCTGCACATCCAAGTGCTCAATAGCTAGTGGCTGCTGTACTGGATAGTTCAGAAACATAACATTTCCATTACTGTAGAAAGTTCTGTTGGAAAATGCTGATACAAAAATATTCCTTTCTTCAGAAAATGATCTATGTGGTTATAGTCACCTTCTGCTAATCATGAGGAAAATGAACCACACAATATGCAGAGTGTGGGCACACTGAATCGCTGGTCATTCCTTTTCAGATGAGTGACAGTGGCCCTTTACCTATTTTCTTTTTTCTTTTTTTGGCCACATAGTGTGGCCTGTGGGAACTTAGTTCCTGGACGAGGGATGAAGCCCTGGCCCCTGCAGTGGAAGTGTGGAGGGTTAATCACTGGACCACCAGGGAAGTCCACCCCTTTCCGAGAATAAGGACAAAGAAAGAAGTTCTATGCTCTCTTGAACAAAAAGTTTTCTGGACAGTTCCACCTATGAATTAGGGCAGTGATGGCTTTCCAACTTTTTTGACTGCAACTGACAGTAAAAAATACATATTTTACATCATAATCTTGTATACAGATATACACATATACAACAGAAATTAAAAGTTTTACAAATCAATATTTATCCTTACTACATATTTTGCACTTGGATACTTTATTATTCTATTATTTTCTATTTTCTGTTTTATTAAAAACACATAAATCTACTTAACTGTTCTCATAGCTCTGGTGGCCAGTAGTTTAAAAAACTACTACCTTAAAACATAAGTGGTCCACACAAAACTGGGACTGAATTTCACACTGCAGAGTTAATAGCCAGCTGGATAATGATAGCTAACATATACTGGGCACTTACTATGTGCCAGGCACTGTGTTAAATGTTCTATATTCATTGCCTTGTTCAAGTCTCATAATAACTCCATAGAACAGTTGTCCAAGAACCGTGAAAGGACTGAGATTTTACTTGCAGAGGTGAGCAGAAGACACAAGACTCCCGGGGTGGAGACGAAGGACTTTAGCATCCATAGCAATAGCAGTAGCCAAAGCACCAGCATTTCCTTGCACTAATTCCCCAGCTCCAATTCCCAGGGCATTCAAAGAGGGCCATAACACCTGCATATGCAGTGAATAGCTTTACTGGAGAGGAACTCTGAGCTGCAAGAACTCAAATCCATTATATTGAATATTAGCAAGCCTGCTCCGCACTTCTGAGGGCAACAGTTTCTCAATCATCCAAGACTGTTTACTACATAAACATCCTTGTAAAGACAGTCCAGACTGAAAGGGCAGTCAGTGCCTCCCTTTATAAGTCCTGTCGAAATGCACGGGACGCAAGAACTGTCTCCCAACAGCAGGTACCATACTTATCCCCACTTTGTAGTGAGGAAACAATGATTTTAAAAGGATTAAGTAGCTTATTTAAGTAGTTACACAGGTCAACTTGACATCTAAGTGTATGCTGATAACACCTTCTTTCGCAGCCATTGACAGTTAAACAGGAACAGAGAAGAGAGATGTCATTCATTTAGTCATGCAGCTGTGAAATTTGCCCCTACAGAGAGTAATTCATTATATATAATTTGTAATAAGCTATTTTTTTCCCATCTTTTCTTCCAGAATCCCATAGGAAGAGTATCAAATGAACAAGTCTTGGAGTATCAAATGAAAGAGTCTTGGAGTATCAAATGAAAGGGCCAAAGAGTAGAGATTTTCAGCTTTATGGGCCAGATGGATTCTGTTTCAGTTGCTACTTAACTCTGTAGAGGGAGTGCAGAAGTAGTCACAGGTAATTCATAACCAATGGGTGTGGCTATTTTCAAAATAGTGCAATTTGCTAACTCCTGTTCTCAGACAGCTCAGTGGGATACCAAAAAATTTTGCATAGTAATTTCTACACACAATGATTTAATTGGAAAAAGAAGGTAAATAAGCAACAAGCAAGTGAGCGAGTCATATGGAATGGAAGCGAGCCTGGCTTCTATGTTGGAGTCCTCTTAAGTCACCCTGGATAAACAGTGTGTCAAGAACTAATGTAAAATATTCATAGATTAAAAGAAGAATAGAGTCTACACAAGGGCTTCCCTGGTGGCTCAGTGGTAAAGAACCCGCCTGCCGATGCAGGAGACGTAAAAGTTGCGGGTTCCATCCCTGTGTCGGGAAGATCCTCTGCAGAAGGGCTTGGCAATCCACTCTAGTGCTCTTGCCTGGAGAATCCCAAGGACAGAGAAGCCTGACGGGCTACAGTCCATAGGGTCACAAAGAGCCAGAATCGCTGAGCAACCGAGCACGCACACATGCCAAATCTACACATCATCTCTCTGTGATGACTGTGGTCATGCCAAGACTCTAAGAAATAAGTTATGTGACTTCCAAAGGCTTTTTCTAGCTCTTAGATGCTCAAGGGGGAGCAGTTATCATCCAGAACAATCCTCTTTAATTTTCCATGCAATGACATTAGTTAAAAAACCTATGTTATAAATAAGAGGGAAGTAACAGTGAAAAAAAAAATGGTACCAGGGACCATTCTAAGGATTTCACAAATAAGGCCGATAACTAATAAAGAATACCATTTCTGAATTGCCAAAATTTATGCCTCACTCATGTGGCCTGATCTTAAAAAAAAAAAAAAACCATACACACACAGTGTGCCACTATTTAATCACAGTGGTATTTTTTTCCCCAAATCAGTTTACTAGAAAATTTTTGTCTTTATTTTTACATGCATACATATACAATCAAAATTTTGTTTTCTTCTTTTTTCTAATTCTTTTAGATGGTAGACTAGGTTGTTTATTTGATATTTTTCTTATTCATACAATCAAAATTTTGGTATACAGGTCCACTTTTCATAGAATCAATTTTTATGTCACATATAAGCTCAAATTAAAATGGAAAAACACCAATCAAAATGTCACAGAAAAGATAATCAGCTTTTTCAAGAACAATTCTATTAGCTGCAAAAATTATAGGGAGATAAATATGATTCTGGTAAATACTGTGCTGTCGTTGACACCAGCAAATTTTTCAAAATGACATAATTTTAAAGTCTAGGCTATGTGGGAACATAATACCACAAAGAAGAAAAACTGTCATCCATAAGTTAATATTCCTGTTATAACAGTTGGCATAATTTAGATACTATTGTTTCTATGTAAATATACTTTAAATTTTAGTGAAAAGTAGAACTTACAAATTCCAGGAGATAGATTGCCATTGAAATTCCAGAACAATTACATTTCATAATTCTAAGTATAATTCACAAACAAAACACTCCAAGTTCAGTAAAAAAAAAAAAATCATATTTCTATTTGGTTTGCTTTATCATGGTATCAACACCTCTTAATTAACACCTTCACTCATGAATCGATAGAATGAAAAATCATTTGAAGACTATTTTATTAACCAGCCCAGTTTAAAAAAATACATACTCATTTTAGCTATGTACAGTGAGTTTTAATTTATGTTTCAAAACTTCCAGTTATTACCATTTAAAATATCTCTTTGGCAGCTAAGTCATCGTAAGTGTAAAAAAACCAGGAAGACATCTACTTTGTTAATACATGAAATGCTTGATGAATGCTAAGGCTATGCTATTTTTGGAGACATTTATGTTTACATTTAGTTGAAAGCCATTATAATTCATTATAATTACTTCAGAGTTAAATAACACCATTTAAACCACAGGCTAATTTCCACTACTGCCATAGTTAATCACAATTACTTCTTAAGCTTTGTCTACATTAGCCTAAAGATATTACATGACTTTCAATGTCTTGTCAAAGACACTTCATCTCATTCCTCTGCATTCCAAAGATAGAGCCTGTATCACTGTCCTCAGAGATGGACAGTTCTGAAGCCCTGAAAAAATCTGCATATCTTATGGGTTTTTAGGATGTTAGACACAGCCTCTAGTTTTTAAAGAGAAAAGTAACCATGATGACAAGCTGTTGCCTTTTCTATTCAACCTGACAAAGTCTATGAACAAGTGGTTGCTCATATTTAGTTTGACCTTTAAGAAAAACTGAACTGTGCTTCTAAAGCGAAATTAGTTTTACTTTTCAGATTGTTCTGGAGCCAAGGAAGGGTACAAGGAGATTCCTAGCCTCAGTTTTAGGACATCTCCTTTTATATGAAATTCTTAAAGCAACATTGTTCTTTTATTATATTGAAAAATAGGTCATGAAGCACTTACAGGCAGAAAGTCATTTTGAGAAAGAAATAATTTAGCATCAAGTAAAAAAGTAGGGGGTGTATGGGACAGACATATTTAGACTTGTGACTATTTGCTACAAAGTAGTGTGTAGAACTGAGGAAATGATCAGGAGGGAAAGAAGACTGAGTCCTCAGCTTCTGGGAAGTCTGGGTTTCTTTGGGCCCCAGACTGCCTGTCCATTAAAGAGCATTCAACTTTAGAGGCCACAGGCTGGCAGCAGTGAGTTTTCTTCCGCCAAAATGTATGACGACTCCCCTCTCACTCATCAGGCCTCATCTTACACAGAAAACAACTGCTGTCAGCTGGTTTCCGCGCTTGTGCAATGCTGTACAATGTTGGAGTCTCACAGGTCTGCAGACGCACATCTGTGTATCCCTACTGCATTGCAACATGCAAGCCAAAACAGTTGAACTTTATGGACTCTGTCACCAGACAGCCAGGTTCAGCGTTCTGCGTGGAGTCATGGAGTCCTGTCTTAGACGGGTGTTTCCCAAAGTGAGTCTCAAGCCTAGTTTCAGAGGCAATATTTTATATCACAATCCAGTATACATACATACATTTACCTAATAATAAAACGCACGACATTTCCCTGGTGGTCCAGTGGTTAAGAGTCCATCCTGCAATGCAGGGACAAGGGTTTGATCCCTGATGGTGGGAGATTCCATATGACAAGCAGCAACTAAGCCTGGGCATCACACCTACTGAGACCACGCT
The DNA here is from genome assembly GCA_006408695.1 of Aepyceros melampus. NCBI lineage: Eukaryota > Metazoa > Chordata > Mammalia > Artiodactyla > Bovidae > Aepyceros > Aepyceros melampus. Next base: position 4,927 of record SJXQ01008280.1, on the reverse strand, counting down.
TAAGAGCCCATGGTCCGCAACATGAGAAGCTACTGCAATGAGAAGACCACGCACCATAACCAAGAGTCCCGGTAGTCACAACTGGAGAAAGCCCGCTGGCAGTAACAAAGACCCAGTGCAGCCAACAATAAATAAATGAATGAACAATGAGTAGGTTTACATAGTGCCTACTGCACAGAGAGTCAGAATTGGAACCTAGGGGTCTTGATTCTGTAGTGCTTTTGACCACTACTCTCCATTGTCTCATGGCCTTGCACTTACATACATGAGGGAACCAAACACTTCACCAAACCCTAGTAACTCCCACTGAGAGGGATGCACAGTGATAATTCCTATTCTAATATATATCCCATCTCATCCCCTGGTGGTTGAGTGGTTAAGAATCTGCCTTCCAAAACAGGGGATGTGAGTTCGACTCCTGGTCAGAGAACTAAGATCCCACATACCATGGAACAACTAAGCCCGAGCACAGCAACTACTGAGCTTGTGTCCTCTAGAGCCTTTGAGCCACAAGGGAAGATCCTGTATCCCAAAACTAAGACTGACGAGAAGTGAAGTGAACTGAAAGTCACTCAGTCATGTCCGACTCTTTGTAACCTACAGTCCATGGAATTCTCCAGGCTAGAATATTGTCTTGGATAGCTGTTTCCTTCTCCAGGGGATCTTCTGAACCCAGGGATTGAACCCAGGTCTCCCAAATTGCAGATGGTTTTTTTACCAGCTGAGCCACCAGGGAAGCCCAAGGCCTGACCAAATATATATATATATTTAATATATATTTATAAATATATATATATTTAATGCTGATATAAACCTGTTAAATCAATTTTCTGATTCAGAACATGTGACTTGAAAAATACTATGGTAAGTGCTGTATGAAAATTTTTTTGAAAAACCTCAACAATACAAAAGTTAAATAAGTATATGCATCTCCTCTTAGAAACTGAACATGAGGTAGTACACTGAAAATCTCCAAAAAGGGGGTGGATTATACGGAACAGTTCCTAAATTCACTCGAGCACCTCTATCCTCTCGTGGAATGGACACTAATTTGGGAAATCTTATCCTATAGGGTTAAGACCTTCAGGGCAGGGACAAATTGGGGGTTAATTGTGAACTCCAGGAGCTGGTGATGGACAGGGAGGCCTGGCATGCTGCGATTCATGGGGTCGCAAAGAATCGGACACGACTGAGCGACTGAACTGAACTGAACTTACTTTATATTTTGTGCATTCTTAGTCACACAGTCTCTTCTGACTCTGTGACCCCCTGGACTGTAGCCCGCCAGGCTTCTCTGTCCATGGGATTTTCCAGGCAAGAATCCTGGAGTGGGTTGCCATGCTCTCCTCCAGGAGATCTTCCCGATTCAGGGATCAAACCCGCGTCTCCTGCATGGCAGGTGGATTCACCATCTCTATGCATGAACATTTGTGTCACATTTTAAAATAACTGATTATTTTAAATAATCAGTTATTTTATTATTTTAAATAATCAGTTCCTTTCGGAGAAGAGGAGCACCCAGGACCCTGAGCTCTGGCCTGGGGAGAGGTATTCCAGGTGCCGGGCTGGGTGAGGCAGTGACTTTCTGCCTGTCTAAATCCCCCTCCCCTTGGACTTCCCTGACAGTGCAGGGGATGGGGGTTCGAAGACTCCACGTGCTTCAGAGCAATTAGGCCCGTGGGCCACAACTACCAAGCCTCAGTACGGCAGCTGCTGAAGCCCACACGCCTAGAGTTCGTGCTCCCCAACAAGAGAAGCCCACACACCACAAGAGTAGCCCCCTACTCGCCACAACTAGAGAAAGGCCCGTGCAAAGCACTGAAGACACAGTGCAGCCAAAAATAAAGCAATAAATAAAATTATTTAACCCTTACCTTGAAACACTGCAAAGAATAGAAAGTGACTCTAAGAATGAATGATTCCATAATGGGTAAATAAGCAAATAATAAAACAAGTTTAAGGACTCAGACACATGGGGCCAAGCATCTAAACAAATCTGAGTGATGCTTGTTTTTGTGGCCAGTAGACATATGGAAATTAAAAAAGAAAAACTACTTTTAGAATAGAGTTGAACTTCAGCTTGACACACCTTCTTCAGGGTAACTGTGAGTATTTTTTCATAACAGGATTAGAGTCAAATCTTAATTCCTGATTCTATTAAGGCTGATCTCTACTTTCTTCTAATTAAGGGTAATTGCCATTAAGTACTATCTCTGCAGGAAATGGGGAGGGGGCAGAATTTAAAGCTGCAGGGTCCAGTATGGTAGCCACAAGTCCCGTGTGGCTATTTAAATTAATTTAAATGAAATAAACTTTTAACATTCAGTTCTTCAATTATACTAGACACATTTCAAGGATTCAACAGCGACATGGGGCTCTTGGCTACCATGTTGGGCAGACTATAGAATATTTCCATCATTGTGGGAAGTTTTATTGGACAGCACTGATCTAGAGAAAGGCCACTCGCAGATGTTAAAAAGAAAATTATTCATTTCTCCCTTCATAAAGAGTTCCAAGTGCTCCCTAATGGCGCTGGCATGACTTAAAATACTGTGAAGTTGACTGTGAAGGCTACTGCCAAAGATTCATTATTATTTCAAAGTATCATTCCAATTGGCCAAATATCTCTCTGCATTAAGATTTTCCATTTCCACAAGTTATCTTTCAAAATTCATACATGCCAGGAAATGATATTTGGTGATAATAATAACTTGTTAAAGTTCTGCTACTTTATGAGCTAGTGCTAAGAGCAAATTAGGAAGGAAAAGAATAAAACAATAAAGACACATGGCACCATTAGCTCTCAGAATAAAAGTTTATAGTTAAAACAAGTAGGGATGCCCTTAGGATAAAGAAAATATTTATTACACACATGGGTCTGTTTCCAGCCTTTTCATGAATTTAGACTCAGATTCTGTAACATTTGGTTTTTGCATCACATGTTGAGAACTTTAGCTCATATATCATTTGAGCTTCACAGCACCTAATCAGCACTCTAGTGTGGATTCTGAATGTTGTAGATTCTTCTCCTGAAGGGGAAAACAGAGGTCACGCACTATCTTGTCAGTGTCTGTCCTGCTTAGTCAGTTACTGAACTGATCCCAAGCGGCCAGATTACACGGAAACCAAATGGCTAGGATTGCAGGGGCCAGCTAGCTTTTCGTCCTTCATGTCTCCAGGCTGCCCTGCTAATCTGGCCACTGTACTGCACAGGTACGCCTAGGTCACAGGGAAAACAGAGCAGAAAGTCAGGTGTCATCACTCTTGATGATCACACGCAGATAAAGTGAGTACAAGAAAACCCTGCAAGGTCATCATAAGCATGACCGTGGTAGTTCTAGAACAAAGCCTAAACGTAAGGCATTACTATGTTCATGCCAAAAAAAAAAAAATTACTCCACAGAGTAACCTATCTCCCTCACAAAGCAACTGGTGAAAGGCATTTGATGAGAAATACATGAGTTAAGCAACTGCTATAAAGACACTTTAAGGTCAATTTAAATAATCCAAACAAATTGCCTTCAGCTAAATGGCACGTTATAATAAACATGCGTTTCCCAAATACTTTAATATGTTTGTTCAATGTCATAACATCTACCAACTGTCATATTGTTAGCAAAACTTCTTTATCCTTTTATTTACCATGTCTAGTTTATGAACTTCCAACTTGGGGAGCTTGCAAAATATTTATTAAATACTGTATAAATAAAAACCACCATTAAAATTCTTATGCTTATGCCTCAAAGATTAAAGTCACATTTCTAGCTCATTAAGAGATGGTAGCTATAGTTAATCTTTGAAACATGGTATTTCTGGGACACACAGAAGAAAAAGTTTGGGATTTAATGCACGAGAGCTGAAATTGTAAAATTCTTTGATCTGCAAATATATTTTGTATGATTAAAAAAAATAACAATTTTTCCTTGAAAACTTTAAGTAGGTCAACTTATTAACTGTTGCCATGGCGTTTATGCATTCACATTTGCCTATCCTTTTGATGAACTGCAGCCCAGGATGGAGTTACAGCCCTGCATTATTAAAAAATCTGCCTTTGATTCAAGCACAGAAACGGAGAAGCAGAAATTAGTATTACCGTTTAGGCTGTGTTATTGTAATTGATCCAAGAACTTAAAAAAAAAACACACATTATTAGTATATTTGGTTGCCTAACTGGACCTCTCCTGGTCTCCCACAGGAAGTGGGAACCGGTTCACTCCAGGAGAAGGGTTTCCATCCCAACTGGGCTGTGTTCTCACATTTGTAGTCACAATCCTGGCTCGACCGGGAAAGACAGTCTGGGAAAAAAAAACCTGACCAAAAAAAAAAAAAATCGAGGAAGTGTCGGGAATATAATAAAGCGCTGTGGAGCTAGGGGTGGACGGAGGAGAGGGATGAGTAGAGAAAGGGAATATGGATTTAGAATGGGAAAATAACCCGCTGGTTCTCCGTCGGATTCGTTTAAGGAGGAGAGAATCGTTCCACAACGGCTCTCTCCATAATCCACAGCTAATCACTCTTTTATTGCAGCAAATGATCAGACAGCCTCGGTCGTCACCCACCCACCGGCACCTCGCCGGAGAAACCGAAAATCCCATTTCTTTCTCAGGGCGCACCCGGGGAAGGACGGCGGGCTGCTGGTTTTCGAGTGGAGGGCTGCGCACAGGGCAAGGCAACTTAGAGCCCCTGCCCGGCTCCCCGCGCCAGCCCGCCGCGGCGAACGGGAAAGTGAAGAACGGCGCGCGGCGCGGAGACCCGGGAGGCCGAACTTGGGGTCGCTTCCCACCCGCGTGCCCCCGACCACCACCGAAGGCCTGGGCACCCGATGGGGCGGCGGGCGGGGACACCTGTCAAACGAACCGGACCCGAGCCGCAGCCGGCGGGCGGCGCCGGGGCCCGGCGGACGGGACTGCGGCGGCGGCGGCGGGGA
>SJXQ01008279.1:0-29655 GCA_006408695.1 Aepyceros melampus | reverse complement strand
ATAAAGGTACTGAACCTGTATTCCCTGCATGGCCATAAGAGTCACTGTGGTTACTGTTTTCAGATTAGACAAAGGGCTTATGTGGTCTTCAAGAATGCCCATGCCAGCTTGAGAGATAGACAAAGAATAAATACATGTCAAATGAAAGGATCACCTCTGTGGTGTTGATTGGATGTGGTCTGAGTTTGGAGGGAGTGGCTGGGGTTCAACAAGAAGGACATTCTGGAGAAGGGGGTGCTAAGGCTGGGTTTGAAGAGACTACAGAGCTTCTCAAATGAAGACACCAGGACTTCCTTGTGTGTCCAGCGGTCCTGGAGGCATAGTGGTTATGCCTCTGGGCTTCCCATGGAGGAGGTAACACTTCAACGCCTGGTCATAGAGTCAATATCCTGCATACAATGTAGCACAGGAAAAATATATCAAATGCACATACTTCTGTGACCAAAGTCTGTGAGCTGCATAGTGGTTAGAAGGTGATCTCAAGAGATATGTGACACCCAGAGGGAGGCAGCAGTATGAGAATAGAGGGTAGCCAGTTCTGCACTAACCCACTCCCTCCTTCTTCCTGTAGATGGTCTACATGGGTAGCATCACCATTGGAACACCCCCTCAGGAATTCCAGGTTATTTTCCACACAGGCTCATCTGACTTGTGGGTGCCCTCTGACATTTGCACTGTTCCACCTTGTTGTGAGTACAGATAGCCCATACCCGGACCATCTTCACTTGCCCTGCTGCCCTGTTTCCATCCTTGGCACCTGATGACACTCATCTCTTGTGTCTCCAGCTACACACCATAGGTTCAGACATCTTCAGTCTTCCACTTTCCGGATTACCAATAAGACCTTCAGCGTCCTGTACGAATCTGGAAGCATGAAAGGAGTTGTTGCTCATGACACAGTTCGGGTAACAGTGTAATATATGCTGAGTCAGGAGTGGCTATCGAGTGACCACTGCTGGCAAAACAGAGGCAGGACCACCTGCCGGGCCCCTTCCTAGCCTAACTCCCATAGATATTGGCCATCTTATCCACAGAATCATATCTCTGGGGGGGCAGTGCCCATGGTGACACATGAGCAAGCAGATTAGCTAACCCAGAGAGTGGGTTGAGGTGTGGACTTGTAGCTCCTCTGCCCATGAGTAGTTCAAGGTTCATTTTGCTGGGAGCGAGAAGAGGGGAAAAAAGCATTACTTTTATATTCACAGACTGTTTCAGGCACTTTCAGGTGATAACTGGTTTAATCTTGCAACAACCTCACACAGCAGGTGGTCTAGTTAGCTCATGAGACATATGAGGATACTGAGGGGCAGACAGCAAGGGCCTTGCTGAGGGCACACATGTGGTAAAAGGTGTAGTTAGGCTGACTTTTCAGGACTGAAGTTGCTGTGGGGTGTTTGGGGACAGGATAAAACTGATCTGGGGACCCTGGGGGCAGTCAAGGGCTTCAGGTGTCCAGAGTGGGAAACTGCGGAGCTGAGAAGTCAAGGGGCCTGATGAATGAGTTCTCACTCTAGGGGACCCTTGAGAGTCTAATAAACCTATGGCCTGCTTCCCCCCAAATCCCTGAGTAGTTCCCCCTTCTCTCTCTCTCATACACACTCACAGAAATATACACACTCACAGAAATATACACATATCCCCAAAAGTGATTTTCCCAGGCAGTAATTTCATAGAATCCTGCAAGCAAGATTGTGTTTTTGGCTTCTGTTTGCCTGGACAGATGCAGAATCAACAGTACATTACGAGAATGCAGTCCACCCCTGTCAGGTCACAGTGATGCTAAAGAGAAGACTATCTTGCTCTTGACTGTTTTGTCTCTAAGGTGGCACCTATGTCACCTGGCCTGACTCTTGGTTGCCCCACCTGGACAGAAGCCACAAGGCCAATTTGACTCACCTAGGTGGTGTTTTTCAGAGGGGCAGATGTTTGAAAATTCACAGCCTCTCTCAAATGGAACCCAAATTCTCCTCCCAGCTTGATCTAACCCTCTGTTGGCCACTGAAGACAGAGCCCAGCCTCAGTTCTTCTCTGAGGATCTAAAGGCAATGCATCCCAGCCCAGTTTAGCTCCACTTCTCGTATCTGTATGTGGGAACACTCTTGTCTTCCACAGATTGGGGACCTTGTAAGCACTGACCAGCCTTTTGGTCTAAGCATGGCAGAATACGGGTTTGAGGATGTAACTTTTGATGGCGTCTTGGGCTTGAACTACCCCAACGTATCCTTCTCTGGAGCCATCCCCATCTTTGACAAACTGAAGAATGAAGGTGCCATTTCTGAGCTTGTTTTTGCCTTCTATTTGAGAAAGTAAGTCTGAGATGGACAATCCCTTTCTCCAAATTAGCTGTAAGATGCTTTCAGTTGCACAAAAATTTATACAACACTTGAATAGGAAGTATCTGAGAGATAATCTAACCCGGGATAACTATCTACCCAGGACCCTACCTGGCTTCACCCTTGGCTTTTAGAAATAAAAGTTTATTGGAACAGAAGCCTACTCCTGGGCTCATGACCAGTATCTTTGTCTAGGGGGGTGAGTGAGGAGGAAGGCTAATGGAAGGCAACAGGAAACAAGTTGAAGGAAAACGCATTAGGATTTGCTTATGATTTTGATCAGGAAGAAAGGAGAAGGATGGTGGATATCTTTTCTTCCTCATTAGCATTTCACTGGAAGCCCAGGATGAGCTACCAAATTTGTAGGAGCCAGTGAGAAACAAAAGTTGGGACACAAAAGTGTGGGACCCATTGTTCAAGAAAGATGAGGAATTCATGAAAGGGAGAGCAGAAGTGGGGTCCCTTTTGACTTTGGGGCCCTTTTGAAATTAAAGGTCACATGCCATTGGAGCCAACTCTAGGTGCCTTGAATCCACACCCTTAGAACTCCCAGGCCTGGATTTTCCTCAAAAAATGACAAGGTTGACAAGGGGAAAGCCTAAACACTTCAGCACCCTGTCCTCTGAGGGTTTCTGAGCAGTCAGGTCGCTGGAGGTCCAGGGCGTCTTCAGAAGACATAGTGGGTGGAGTCCTGCCAAGTGATTCAGCTTCTAACCTCCTCTGTGCCACTCATGAGCCAGTAAGAGACCTCAGTCTGGATCTCAGTCTCTCTTAGGCTCGATTGTGCATCTGTACATGGGGACCTTATTAGGGGTTACTTACTTACTTACTTACATGGGGACCTTATTAGGGCCTTGATGGGTAGACAAGTGTAGCTCTCAGAAAGTGCTGTTGTTACTGTCCTCCATGCCCCCCCCCCCATCACTTCTCTCTACAGAGACAAGCGTGAGGGCAGTGTGGTGATGTTTGGTGGAGTGGACCACCGCTACTACAAGGGAAAGCTCAACTGGGTACCATTGATCCAAGCGGGTGGCTGGATTGTACACATGGACCGGTAAGCCTCTCCCTCTGAGGGTCAGCCCAAGTGATGCTCCCGCTAATGTACATGGACACAGGCAGACACACACAAATGCATTCTCAGACACACACTCACACAGACATATACACCACCCACAATGATACAGACAGACACACAGACACATGGAAACACACAAGCAGACACATATAAACATATACAGCAACACATAAAAACATGCATAGGCAGTCAGAGACACACAAGCACACACAGAGACACATATAAACACAGATAAAAACAAATACACAAGCATATTGATACACAAACAACCCATGGGTTCTTAATCCCCAGGCTTTCTGAGCATGGCTCTGACCAGTGTCCTAAAAGGCACCAGAGAGTTCTTTGTAGCTGGGAGAATGCTGCACCCACTGCCCTTTGAGTGGGGAACATGGTTAGAGGACTCTATAGTGTGGTCAACAGAGGATCAGTGAGAATTTCTCAAGCCTGAACAGAGTTATGATAAGATGACCGACTGTCCAGGGCTACCTAGGATATAGGAAGTTCTCAGTACAGATAAATGTCTTTTTAAAAACTGGGACAGTCCTGAGAAAATGAGGAAAACTGGTCTTCTTAGGGAGCAGCTACCCAGCAGTGAAGAGAGATTGGCTGCAGTAAGACTGTAAGTAAGATGTGAAAGCAACTAAAAAAAAGACATGCCAAGTTCTTGGGCACATAGTGGGACAGGGGCTATTACAGAGAATCAGCAAGGTGGGATACAGCAGTGACCTGAGGAAAAGAGGCATGATTGACAAGATTCTGTGTCATACTCTCAGACAAAAGCTGACCTGTCCTTTGGAGTTTCTGTGGGCTAGTCATGGGCCGCTTTCTTTCCTTGCCAGGGCCTCAGTATCTGAGCAGGTTGTAGGAGCAGTTCTGGAAGACACCCTCTCCCAGAGAAGCCCCTCTCTCCCTCTAGTGTGAGAATCTGCTGCCCCTGCGAATCTCCATCTTCACTCTGTGTGTGACTCATTATTTGTTCCTCATCAGATACAGCTCTCTGGAGGTTTCTTATTGTTTTCTAAATCTTCATTCACTTATTGAACAGACAAGCATTGGGCATCCACTGTGTGCCAGGCACTTTAGAGAGGCAAGGAGAATAAAACTCACCCTCACATCTAAGAAGGCAGATGTACATGAAGTGACTCACCCACATAGTGAATTGTAACTTTGGCACATGCTAGACATGAGGAGGAGAAGGCAATGGTAACTTACTCCAGTACTCTTGCCTGGAAAATCCCAGGGATGGCAGAGCCTTGTGGGCTGCCTTCTATGAGGTCGCACAGAGTCAGACACGACTGAAGTGAGTTAGCAGCAGTAGCAGCAGCAGTCATGAGGAAGGGTCTACAGAGAGGGACCCAGACAGGAGACTGATAAACACCAGGGGAAAGACTTCCCAAAAACATACAATTAAGCTGGAATCTGGAGGATGATAAGGAATTTGCTAGTCAAAGGGGAGTGGAGTCTTCTTGGAAGGAAGACCAGCTTCTGTCAAGGTACAAAAGATCCTGGTGTATTCAAGTACTGCATTCAAGGATGTCAAGACAGGTGCTGTGTTCAGAGCAAAGGAAAAAGGTCAAGAGACAAAGGGCTGTTTAGGAGATAGTCAGGAAGGGGACAACTCTGGAGACACTCAGAGTGACCTTCATGACTGCTTTCTTCCTTTGTCTCTCAGCATCTCCATGAGAAGAAATGTTATTGCTTGTTCTGGTGGCTGCGAGGCCATTTTTGAAACCGGGGTATCAGTGATCAAAGGTCCAGGAGTACTGGTCAATGACATACAGAAGCTCATTGGCGCAAGGCCACGGGGTTCCAAGGTAAAGGGTCATGCCCCAGGGTCACTCCCAGTCTCCATACACAAGAAGGATCTCCAGGGCCAACCTCTCTCCCTCTCTCTCTAACAGCACTACGTTTCATGTTCTGCAGTCAATACCCTGCCCGGTATTATCTTCACCATCAACGGCATCAAGTACCGAGTGCCAGCTCGAGCTTACATCCTCAAGGTGAAAGGGACAATACTGAGGGTTGGTTCTCAAACTGGAGCTTGCAGGAACCTTTGGGCTGCTGCTGGGAGGAGGGCGCCCTCTGGAGGCCATGTCACACCATTGCAGATGCTGCTGATCCCTGTGGCTGGGCCAGTGCCTCCCACAAAACCAATCACTTGAGAGTAAAGGGCCGTGTGGGACACTGATCTTCCTGAAATAAATGTGGAGAGGCCATACCATATGGCATGGTGGGGGTCAGGGAGAGGGGAACACTATGGTTCTCAGTGCTCAAAGAACTTCAATTCAATCTGAACCTGTAGGTGCAAGAACATGGAATTCAGCACTAGCAGTCCCTGAATAGGCCATGCTACAGGGAGAATGGTGGGGACAATCCTAGTGTGATGTCCCAGCATAAGTTAACAATCTCCCTTCCCTTCTCACGTTTTCCTGGTTTGGATGATAAATGACATGGTCAGCCTAGTTCTCGGCTGTATCTTTCCTTTGCTTCAGCCAGGTGCCTCCTTTGTGAATTGGGGTACCTGATCCCTCTGTGGGGAGGTTGGATGCTAATATGAATAAAGGGTACACAGTGACTGCTCAGCCCCGGCAGTGGGTGGAGGCTTCATGTCAGCTCTCTGCGGGAGTTCAGAGCAGGCTGATGGGCTCAAAGGAGGCTCTGAGGAAAAGAGAGAATTTCAGAAATTCTAAAACCACAAACTCATTGAGCCTTATGGAGGATTGCTTGGTTCTAGGCAAAACTGCATGGGATTCCATGCAAATGGCATCTCAAGGTGGTATGCACTGGGTCACTGGGGACTTACTAGGGGTGATGAGGGCTACAGACTGACCAGTGTGGATGGGGAACCAGAGTACATTACCCAAACAAGCCTAGAGTGGCCAAAGAGGGTGACTGTGGGCTGAAGGAGGCTTAACAGCATTCCTGAGTTAAGTGTTCAAGAAAGTGTTGTGGGCACTGCTGTATTTAATATGGATAACCATCAATGAGTTACTGTGTAGCACAGGGAACTCTACTCAGTTATATCACAGCCTGGATGGGAGGAGGGTCTTTGGGACCAGGATACTTGGATACATACGATTGAGTTCCTTTACTGTCCAGCTGAAATTCAGATTATTGTTAATCAGCTATACTCGAATACAAAATAAAGTTTTTTTTAAAAAAGTATGGATTGTGGGGTTGCCAGAGGAGAACTGGCATTCTCTGCAGAGAAAACAAGAAGCAGGAGTCAGAAGGAAAGAAACAGGGGGTGAGGAGAGCTATGGACACACTTGTTCTTTTTGAAAAAATTATATTAAAGTGTGGCTAATCTTCAGTGTTGCATTAAATTCTGCTGCACAGCAATGTGACTCAGTTATACACATAGAAATATATATTTTCTTATTCTTTTTCATGTGATTTATCACTGAATATTGAATATAGTTCCTTATGCTCTACAGTAGGACTTGTTGGTTTTCATTCCTCTGTTTCCCCATGCCCAGTCCTCCACTCCCCCACACCCTTCCTCATGGCAACCTCATGTCTTGGCCCTCTTTGGTTTTGGATGAACTCTCACATCCCCTGCTGCTGAGAAAACCCCATGATACTTATCAAAAGAGGAAAGTAAAACAAAGAATTGTGCTGCGTCTGGATATTGGGGGGAGTCACCAGTAAGGGCTCATGCTGCCTGGTGTGTGTCTCTGACTCCCCCAGGATTCTAGAGGCCACTGCTATACTGTCTTTGAAGAGATTGCTGTGAGTCCGTCTACAGAGACCTGGATCCTGGGTGACGTCTTCCTGAGGCTGTATTTCTCCGTCTTTGATCGAGAAAATGACAGGATTGGCCTGGCAAGGGCAGTGTAAATGCTTGGAGTGGTTCAGGCATCAGTAAGGCTGTTGCTAATACACACTTGCTCACACTTTGGGCACTCCTGCCCAGGATGCTGGTGAACTGTGTTTGGTGGTCTGCACACCCTATTCTCAGTAAAGAATAAAGGGTTTCACTCTTAATGGTGCTGAAACAAATGGTTGCCTCTGTTTGTGTCTGGGAATGAAGTATCTAGAACCAAGTCTGAATCAAAATGAAGAGGAGCCCTACTCCAACTAGCTTCAAGGAAAAGGGAGACTCATTGAAATGATTCTGGGAATCCAGGACACAAGATTCAGAGCAAATACAAAGATCTCAGTGACTGGACCCAAGAAATCAGAAGTCATCAGTTTTCTCTTTCTCAATCTAGGTCTTTCCCCTCCCTCTTGTTTGATGGTCTTAGCCTGACAACTTTCTTCCTTAAGGCTTCTACACCTAGTGAGGGAGTCCAAGCTACCTGTCCTAGGGTTTTATATACTGAAGGCATTTCCTAATAAGGAAAAAAGCTTGGAGCCATTAGAGTTCAAGGGTGTTCCCTGAATGATTCAACTCAGTTCACCTGTACAACCCCAGATCAGCCAACCTGGCAGGGCCATGGGGTCCTATGGCTGGCTTCACATGGTATTGGCCCTGACTCAGCAGCACACATGATTGTCAATTTCCTCCAGAATTACATGACTGAAGCTGGGGAGAGGCAGCCCCAAGGATGGCGACTGAGGGGTGGTCTAGGCCATGGAAGAGTTTGTGATGACCCACCAACTCCACCATCTCCTCATTCAGAGGAACTATAAGGGGTAATGAAATAGACTCTCTTCATCCTGTCTCAGATGATCTTATCGCTGGACTTCTCCTCCAAGGGTTTTTGAGTGAGATAATTCATGCAGAGCTGGTTCCCTCTTGTTCCCACACTCGAGTAACCAGCTCTCTGCCATGTATGCCTGCTCTGTCCTTTCCAGGCCTACTTGTTAAGTGGTGGCCCCAGTGGATCCCTGAGCCATGCCCCTCCTCCAGGGCCCAGAATGCCCCTTCCTTTGCTTCCAATGCCGCTCGGGATAATGCAGCGCATGTACTGGGGGACCCAGGGTACACAGAGCCTTCAGCCTTTCTGAGCTTCCTCCAGGGGTGGAGCTACAAACTATTTGCTTGGAGCTGCCATGGTTAAGCAGTTTTGTAGTGGGAGCATCCGTTCTTTCCTCCTGGAGTCCCTCCGTTGATGCCTCAGCTAAGACAGCAGGGGTCAGAGGTTGATTTCCTTTCAGATTGACAGGTTTGATCTCCTTTTTGTATAAGGGACACTCTAGAATCTTCTCAAGCACCACAGTTCAAAAGCTCACTTCTTTGGCATTCATCCTTTTGTATGGTCCAGATCTCACATCTGTACATGATTACTGGAAAAATCATAGCTTTGACACTACAGACCTCTGTAGCAAAGTGAGAATTTGCTTTCTAATACACTATTCAGGTTTTTCATCAAAGAAGGCAATGGAAAGCCACTCCAGTACTCTTGCTCGAAAATCCCATGGATGGAGGAGCCTGGTAAGCTGCAGTCCACGGGGTCGCTACGAGTCGGTCGCAACTGAGCGACTTCCCTTTCACTTTTCACTTCCATGCAATGGAGAAGGAAATGGCAACCCACTCCAGTGTTTTGCCTGGAGAATCCCAGGGACTAGGGAGCCTGGTGTGCTGCTGTCTATCGAGTCGCACAGAGTCGGACACGACTGAAGCAACTTAGCAGCAGTAGCAGCAGCACAGGTTTTTCATAACATTTCTTCCTTCCAAGGAGCAAGAGTCTTTTACTTTTGTGGCTGCAGTCAAGGTCCATAGTGATTTTGATGTCCAAGAAAATAAAATTTGCCACTGTTTCCACTTTTCCATCATCTATATGCCATGAAGTGGTGGGACTGGATGCCATGAATGTTGAGTATCTTTTGTGAATAGTTTTTTTTTTTTTGAGTGTTGAGTTTTAAGCCAGCTTTTTACATCTCCTCTCCTTATCAACTGGTCTTTAGTTCTTTGTTTTCTTCTATTAGGGTGGTATCATCTTCATATCTGGATGTTGATATTTCTCCCAGCAATCATGATTCCATCCTGGGATTTATGCAGTCCAGCCTATTGAATGATCTTTCCTATGTACAAGTTCAATAACCAGAGTGACAATGTATACCTTGTCATGCTCCTTTCCCAATTTTAAATCTTTTAGTTGTTCAGTGTCTGAATCTAACTGCCACTTTTTGACCTCCATACAGACTTTCAAGAGACAGGTAAGGTGATCTGCTACTCCCATTCTCTTAAGAATTTTCCTCAGTTTGTTGTGGTCCACACAATGAAAGGCTTTATCATAGTCAGTGAAACAGACACAGATGATTTTCTGGAATCACCTTGCTTTTTCTATGGTCCAGTGGATGTTGGCAATTTGATCTCTGGTTCCTCAAACCAGTTTGTACATCTGGAATTTCTCAGTTCCTGTACTGTAAAGCTTAGCTGGAAGGATTTTGAACATTACCTTGCTAGTAAGTGAGATGAGCACAATTGCGTGATAGGTTGAACATTCTTTGGAATTGCCTTTCTTTTGGATTGGAATGAAAACTGACCTTTTCCAGCACTGTGGACACTGCTGAGTTTTCCAAATTTGGTGCCATATTGAATGCATCACTGTTACAGCCTCATCTTTTAGGATTTTTAAACAGCTCAGCTGGAATTCCATCACCTCCACTAGCTTTGCTTGTAGCGATGCTTCCTGAGGCCCACTTGACTTCATGCTCTAGTATATCTGGCTTTACATAAGTGACCCCAACATCATCTCTATCCGGGTCATTATGACCATTTTTGTATAGTTCCTCTGTGAATTCTTGCTACCTCTTCTTAATCTCATCTGCTTCTGTTAGGTCTTTGAGTTTTCTGTCCTTTATTGTGCCCATCTTTCCATTAAGTATTCCTACAGTATCTTCAATTTTCCTGAAGTGATCTGTACTATTTACAATTTATTATATTCCTCTAATTCTTGCACTTTTCACTTAGAAAGACTTTATTATCTCTCCTTGCTATTCTCTGTAAGTCTGCATTTCATTGGGTATATTTTTCCTTTTCTTGTTTGCTGTTTACTTCTATTTTCTCAGCTGTTTTCAAGGCCTCCTCAGGCAACCACTTTGCCTTCTCACATTTGTTTTTCTTGGGGATGGTTCTGGTCATCACTTACTGTACTATGTTACAAACCTCCATCCATAGTTCTTCAGGCTACCAGACTTAATCCCTTGAATCTATTTTTCATCACCACTGTATAATCATAAGGGATTTGATTTAGGTCATGGCTTAATGGTCTAATGGTTTTCCTTACTTTCTTCAACTGAAGCCTGAATATTGAATGCTTCTGCCTGAGCAATAGTGACAGATTAACACCCACCACACCCAGTGGGTATGGAACAAAAAACAAACAAACAACAACAACAACAAAAACAACAACAACAATTTGAGGACTGTACACTGGAAGTGAGAAATAGATTTAAGGGACTAGATCTGATGGACAGAGTGCTTGATGAACTATGGACAGATGTTTGTGACATTGAACAGCAGACAGGGATCAAGAGCATCCCCATGGAAAAGAAATACAAAAAAGCAAAACAGCTGTCTGAGAAGATCTTACAAATATCTGTGAAAAGAAGAGAAGTGAAAAGCAAAGGAGAAAAGGAAAGTAAAAGCATCTGAATGCAGAGTTCCAAAGAATAGCAGGGAGAGATAAGAAAGCCTTCCTCAGTGATCAATGCAAAGAAACAGAGGAAAACAACAGAATGGGAAAGACTAAAGACCTCTTCAAGAAAATTAGAGATACCAAGGGAACATTTCATGCAAAGATGGGCTTGATAAAGGACAGAAATGGTCTGGACCTAACAGAAGCAGAAGATATTAAGAAGAGATGGCAAGAATACACAGAAGAACTGTACAAAAAGGATCTTCATGACCTAGATAATCACGATGGTGTGATTACTCATCTAGAGCCAGACATCCTGGAATGTGAAATCAAGTGGGCCTTAGAAAGCATCACTATGAACAAAGCTAGTGGAGGTGATAGAATTCCAGTAGAGCTATTTCAAATCCTAAAAGATGATGCTGTGAAAGTGCTGAACTCAATATAACAGCAAATTTGGAAACTCAGCAGTGGCCACAGGACTAGAAAAAGTCAGTTTTCATTCCAATACCAAAGAAAGGCAATGCCAAAGAATGCTTAAATCTCCACACAATTGCAGTCATCTCACACACTAGTAAAGTAATGCTCAACATTCTCCAAGCCAGGCTTCAGCAGTACATGAACTGTGAACTTCCAGATGTTCAAGCTGGCTTTAGAAAAGGCAGAGGAACCAGAGATCAAATTGCCAACATCTGCTGGATCATCGAAAGAGAGTTTCCGAAAAGCATCTCTTTCTGCTTTATTGACTATGCCAAAACCTTTGACTGAGTGGATCACAATAAACTGTGGGAAATTCTGAAAGAGATGGGAATACCAGACCACCTGACCTGCCTCTTCAGAAACCTGTATGCAGGTCAGTAAGCAACAGCTAGAACTGGACATGAAACAACAGACTGGTTCCAAATAGGAAAAGGAGTACGTCAAGGCTGTATATTGTCACCCTGCTTATTTAAATTTATGCAGAGTACATCATGAGAAACCCTGGGCTGGAGGAAGCACAAGATGGAATCAAGATTTAGAGGAGAAATATCAATAACCTCAGATATGCAGATGACACCACTCTTATGGCAGAAAGTGAAGAGGACCTAAAAAGCCTCTTGATGAAAGTGAAAGAGGAGAGTGAAAAAGTTGGCTTAAAGATCAACATTCAGAAAACGAAGATCATGGCATCTAGTCCCATCACTTCATGAGAAATAGATGGGGAAACAGAGGAAACAGTGTCAGACTTTTTTTTTTTTTTTTACTGACCAGTGTGAGGTCATATCTCATTGTAGTTTTGATTTGCATTTCTCCAATAATGAATAGGAACTAAAAAGCCTCTTGATGAAAGTGAAAGAGGAGAGTGAAAAAGTTGGCTTGAAGCTCAACAAACTCCAGAAAACTAAGATCATGGCATCTGGTCCCATCAGTTCATGGCAAATAGATGGGGAAACAGTGGAAACCGTGTCAGACTTTTTTTTTTTTTTTTTGAGTTCCAAAATCACTGCAGATGGTGACTGCAGCCATGAAATTAAAAGGCGCTTACTCCTTGGAAGGAAAGTTATGACCAACCTAGACAGCATATTCAAAAGCAGAGACACTACTTTGCCGAGAAAGGTCTGTCTAGTCAAGGCTATGTTTTTTCCAGTGGTCATGTATGAATGTGAGAGTTGGACTGTGAAGAAAGCTGAGTGCCGAAGAATTGATGCATTTGAACTGTGGTGTTGGAGAAGACTCTTGAGAGTCCCTGGGACTGCAAGGAGATCCAACCAGTCCATCCTAAAGGAGATTAGTCCTGGGTGTTCATTGGAAGGACTAATGCTGAAGCTGAAACTCCAATAATTTGGCCACCTCATGTGAAGAGTGGACTCATTGGAAAAAACCCTGATGCTGTGAGGGATTTGGGGCAGGAGAAGGGGACAACAGAGGATGAGATCGCTGGATGGCGTCACTGACTTGATGGACATGAGTTTGAGTGATCTCTGGGAGTTGGTGACAGACCTGGAGGCCTGGTATGCTGTGATTCATGGGGTCACAAAGAGTTGGACACCACTGAACGACTGAACTTAACTGACCATAAGTTTGTTGTAACATTTTGCATACTTAGCTGTGTGACCTTGATCAAGTCCCTTAACCTCAGTTTTCTCATTTGGAAAATGGGCACCATGATGATACTAGAAACTTTTAGATTTCATATGTGCCTTCAAAGAGCAGGTGGCCCTGAGAGGGCTTTTTTGGGTTCCTGAGTCTGCAATAAATAAGAATTATTCTGCCACCTGGGGAGAAGGAAATCTTCTGTTAAGAGGTTATGCCTGCCATCCCCAAGGTTAAATATTGATTTAAGCCAAATGACATCTGTTTCTGAACCATGACACAGAACTCTGACTGAGCGATGCTTCTGTTTTCTGTTCTCCCACAAGAGCTAATGATTACTGTCTCAGATTACTCCCTTCCTTAACCTTACCAGTCAGCCTTCCCTTGCCAACTACTTCTAGCCTGAAATCACACTGCAAGGAGAGTTTTAAGGCTTTTGGTCTCTTTTCAGTTTCCCACATCTCCAGTGTAGAAACAAGTAGCTGTTATGGCTACTTGTCATAGCAACAACTATGGCAACCTACACAGTCCAATCTCAGCCTGTTAAATTAAACTGTCCCCATATGGCTCCTCATGGTTAAATACCTACAGAGGCCTTAGAAACCTGGCTATGCCTGCTGTTTAATGAGGAAATATGTGTGGACCTGATCTAGTTTGCTTTCCCAAGCATGATTCCAACCATGCATTGAAGGAACCAGACATTTAGTCATCTAACTACCCACAGGAATTGACAAAAGCAAACGACCTTTCATGCATTTCTCGCTTACCTTAAAACAATATTTACCGGGGTCCAGCCCCGATAGATCCAGGGAATTCGAACTGGGGACAGAGTCGGCGTCCTAGGAAAAAGCTTGTTTAACTACAGATATTGGTGATGGACAGGGAGGCCTGGCGTGCTGCGATTCATGGGGTTGCAAAGAGTCAGACACAACTGAGTGACTGAATGGAACATATATAGAGAGATTAGAAACGGATAGTGTGGTAGGAAATATTGGTGGAGAAAAAGAGGCTGAATAACTTGGTTTACATGGAAAACTAATAAAACCTCGAGACAAGAGATTTGCACCATCTATGTTAGGCCACCAGCGTCCACTTGAATAGCAGAGGGTGCCCCACCTTGGGCTCCCTCTCGCATGGATCTTAGAAGCCAGAGCAAGTAAGTAGACTTGGAGAGCCTCTGTGCTCCAGATGGGAATTCAGCCAGAAATGGGGAGAAAAGAATGAAATGGGGGAGTCCAGCATAAGTGCAAACTGCAGAATTTATTTTTTAAAATCAGCTTATATACCCCAAGTTGTGCATAAAGAAATAATGGAATATCAGAGTTATGCAGGGGCAGCAGTCCTGACCCTCATTGAGACCAGACTTTCTTTTTTCATACCTTCCCGTATACAAAAGATCTCAGGTGGTTTACATTATCTTCTAGCCAAGAGGCCTGTTAACATTTTTATGGCTCTCTTCCTAGATAAATTTCTATCAACCAGAAAACTCTTTTTCCCTAGAAGTGTTTTCTTTTACTCTGCATCACCCTCAAAGTACTAAATAAAATTACATTCCTGTAGAACAAAGGTGCAGTGTGTTATAACAAAGAAAGTACATGCAAAAAGCTGAGAGAAAAGCATTCTAGATATGGGAAGTACCCCCAGCTAAGGACCAAGGTAACCAAGTTTAATAAACAGCTACCCTTCCACTGCCAGTCTTCCTTCCATGCTTGGAACTTGGCCTACAGGTCAATGACCATGACCTCATTCCATGCTTCAGTTGTGAGTTAGCAGCAATGAGCCATGTCAGCCTTCCCAAGAAAGGATTACTTGGGACTATCACAAGGCTGGATATGCTCTGGACTCAGGGACATATCCACAAACTGGTTATCACCAGGAGCATCAGGTACCAGGGGCAGCACCAATGCCTCTGATTATCTCCATGTACTTGTTCTCAGGAGTAGAAATGCCAAGGAACTGATAGAGCAAAGAAACAAGTAATGCTTCTTGTTTCATAATGCCCCTTGTGATTCCCATGGCCCTTTGACCACACCGCTCTCTGCCAAAAAACTCTTTCCTCTTTTGCTTCCTCAAAGATGGATTGTGAATTACATCAGCACCTGACTGTGAAGCCTGGAGGCTGGAACTCGACTCACAATCATCTGGGACCCAGAGATGCCCAACCTTCTCCTGAGTTTCTGTCCTTTTTCTCCAACCAGATTCATTAAGCAAAGTCCCTAAAAAAACATAAGGGTGATCATAATTCTTTCAAGGCCTTTGATTCTCCAAGAGGTATTTGGAGTATCAAAGAGGGAACACATTCCCCTGCATCCAGGCTAGGCTCAGACCTCAGCCTCCCTCGCCAGTGGTTCCCTGAGGAAACATAAGACACTTATCTAAGTTGCCAGAAGGCTTAGAAGAGAATGCTTCTCACTGTGAATGCAGGTTCATGTTATCCAGTCACACAAAGGTCTGTGTTGACTGAATGAGGAGCAGGTGCTCTGAGGATTCTGAGTTGGGAGTGAGTCAGTCTCCAACGGCACGACTGCCTCCTGAGGTCACTACAGATGGGGCTCCCTCACTGTGCCTAGAACCCAGAAGAAATAGCCTGCAGAATTGCTTTCCTTTTGCTACCTAGAGGCAGATTTGCTGATAAAATCAGAACCAGACTTGAGGGGCAACAGGAAATGAACTTCCACTCTGGTGCCTGCAGATATCTGAGAGCTACCCAACAGTGGATGCAATGGAGTTTTTTCTCATCTTTCCCTTCCTGGAAGTCTCCTAGTCTGAGAACCAGAGTTCCTGGCTCCCAAGACTTCACTAATGTACCTGCAGCTTTAGAGTGAGTCATACAACCCAGGGTTCAGTTTCCCACCTCTTGGATGAGGGAGACTGGACTCGCTCCAGAATACTTGTTCCAGACTGAAGCTCAGTGCCAATCGGTGGACAAGAGGCTAAGAGGTGCATTTTGCTGAGGAAGCTGAGGCTGCCTCTGGTGGGCAGGAGGCTGTAACTGTCTGATGATGTTCATGGGTCCTGGGCTCAGGACTGGTAGTGGCAGACCACTTGGTACACAGCTGCTGTGAGACCAAGGACCTTAGAGGAGTTGCCCCCTGCAACTTACCATCATTTGTGTTCTGTGGGATGAGATCAGGTAGTTATAAGTCAGAAGTTACCAATGGGGAAGCTTGTAGATTCCTCAGCAGAAACCTATATTAGGCTAACGAATCATTTCTCCTAAAAAATTCTGGGAACAAGATATGCCAGGAATCTTAGACAAATTTTGTATTATTTTAAATACTATTTAAAGTAGGTCATCTTGTGGATGACCTGCCATTTGCTAATTGGCTTGAGATGATACCCACAATTACAGTGAAATCCAGGGCTCCTGGGGGAGGCTGTCCATCTCCCCATGACTCATTAGCAGTGAGTACAACTTTATCCCTTCCACATCTGGAGCAGTAATTAAAGCAGGAAGGATGTGGCTTCCAAGTTTAACAGGAAGATTCAGGTTGGTCTGGCCCTCAGGTAGGTACTATTCTTTTCCCAGTGCTTCTTCCTTCCCTCCTGGGTCCTGTGCAAGCTGCCCACCTCCTGGTTATTGGGTTGTGAATTCCTCCTCTCTTCTCTGGCAAATATCCATACAGTCTCACTTGTGGCTTCTTCTGTACCCAGGCCCTATTTCTCATCTACAGATAGCAATAAAGAAGGTAAAACCATGGAGGGGTCTGCCCAGATCATTCTTTCAAAAAATGCCTGCATTCCTTCTCCTTCCAGACCCTGTCCTGAATCATCAAGATCTCTAACTAGATGACTCAGTAGCTTAGCAGGGGAGTGGTGATGCAGATAGTGTTGCAGGTGAGGTTGTCAGGTATGGGGGGGATGGTTTTCATATGACAAGAGAATAGTTGGTGTAAGGAGCATGTGGTCTTCCAACCACTCAGTCATCAGGGACCTGCCTGAATCTGCTATCTTGGGCCCCTCAGGGTATCACTAAGAAAGAAACTTCATTCTGTTAACTTCTCACTACAAAACGATTTCAAACATAACAAATATAAGAAAGAAGAGTGTCATGAACCTTATATTTCATCATTCAGCATCAATAACTACAAAACTAACCTCTTAGTCCCACAGGTTGTCATAGACAGGATATTAAGCTACATCAAGGTGATGGCCAATAGAGTTCCTGGGGAAGACATTCTTGACTTGAATCAGGTCTTTCTCTTCTTGCTGTGTTGTCATTTGTGGTGGAGAAAAGGAAGGATGAAGATGGAGAATAAGAGAGAAAAAGAGGGAAAGGATAATCCCATCATGAGGGACTACCATCAAAACCCCATGTGAACCTGGGTACCTCCTCAAAGCCCTACTTCCTAATACCATCACATTGGGAGTCAAGGATGGACACATTCAGTCCATAGCAGCTATGCAGATCTGTTTTTAGATCAAGACAGACCCTCATTTCATTCTCTCTTTTACTCCTTACTCATTTTTCCTGAAGTGTTTTATGGACGAGATGAACATTTCAGAAAATATACATGAGTATTTGGGGTAAAATGATAAGATGTGGGAAAAAATGCTCTTTTGTTATCAAGAAAATTAACATCTAATATCCAGTCCACGTACCTATTTCCCTGATTCTCAAAAAGCAGTTTTCACAGTTTATTGAAAGAATGTAGTCATATGTTGCATTAGGTTATTCTCCTTTAAAACTAAATAACTGTTCCTCTCCAAACTGTAATGCCATTTATTTGTTCAGAAACTGGGTGGAAGCAGGGTGGTTTGTCTTACAGAATGTCCCACTATTGGTTTAGAACAGGAGTCCACAATACCAGCACAGTGGGTCAGGACCAGTACCAGTCCTTGGTCTATTAGGAATCAGACCTCCACAGCAGGAGCTGAGCTGCAGGCCAGTGAGTGAGGCTTTATCTGTATTATAGCTGCTCCCCATCACTCTCTGATCACCCCCAGAAGGGACAGTCTAGCTTGTTTTCCTGGAACTGTTTGCAGTTATATAACATATGCTTAATAGAAAAAAAAATAGCATAGATATTGATGATTATTTTCCTACTCAGTGCTCAGAATGGTGAGTTGGTGCCATAACAATCTATCACAATGCAAATTAGATGTTGCCTATTAACATTTGGACATATTTGGCCAGCTTAAAATTAAATATTAAAGAACTAAGATGATGGGATCCAGCCCCATCCTTCATGGCAAAATAGAAGGAGAAAAGGTGGAAACATTGACAGATTTCTTCATCTTAGCCTCTAAAACCACTGTGGATGCTGCCTGCAGCCATGAAATCAGAGGATGTTTGCTTCCTGGCAGGAAAGCTGTGAGAAACATAAACAGTGTGTTGAGAAGCAGAAACAGCATTCTTCCCAACAAACTGGTAAATGTTTCATTTGGATTCCTAAACTTTCTCTCAGTCCCTATTGGTCTTTGAAGTCCCTTAGCTTTCTGGTCCTTCACGTTTCCCAAGATTATTTTGTGCATTTCTTTACTCAGTCCTGAAATCAGCCATCTCTTTAAGAATGAAGCATCGTTCGATGGGCAATGTATTCAGAAGCTACATGTTAGGCTTCAGAATAGTCACTGTGATCAAGTTGTCACTCCTTCTAAGCTTTACAGTGGTCAGAGTAGGAAGTACACATTTTCCTTAAAAAATAAAATAAAAATAAATATAATTAGTTGGTACAAACGTATGCTTTCAGTTCAAGATTTAAGACAGCAGGGTTTGAATTAAACTTCTTTATGTTATATGTGAAACTCTTTTTCTAGCCATTCAAAGGCTTACTTCAACAGAACATTAGTTTTAATTATTGTCCTGCTTTTACCTGTTAACATGCATATGATTCTGTCACAATAACAGAAGTTATGAGGAACAATAAGTTGTTAAATATAGTTTCAGATTTCTTTCCTGTTTTTCTTTGGTTTTGTTTTGGATGGGCAGTATTTTTTTTTTTTTTTGTTAGAAGATATTTGACTCTGAAGGTAGTCATAATTATGAATTTTAAAGACACTTAAGTAATGTGTTGTTATGGGCAGCTAGTCACCAACTTGATGCAATTAGATTTATCAGTCTCTTTGTTCTCAGTTTGTTCAGTTCAGTTCGTTTCTTTCAGTCGTGTCTGTCTCTTTGGATCGCCTCGGACTGCAGCATGACAGGCTTCCCTATCCATCACCAACTCCCGGAGCTTACTCAAGCTCATGTCCGTCAACTTGGTGATGCCACCCAACCATGTCATCCTGTCTTCCCCTTCTCTTCCTGCCTTTAATCTTTCCTAACATCAGGGTCTTTTCCAATGAGTCGGTTCTTCTCATCTGGTGGGCAAATAATTGGAACTTCAGCTTCAGCATCAATCCTTCAAGTGAATATTCAGGACTGATTTTATTTAGCATGGACTGGTTTGATCTCCTTGCAGTCCAAGGGACTCTCAAGAGTCTTCCCAACACCACAGTTCAAAGTGCACATATGTGTGTCATTTGTCAGTGTCGTCATATTTCCCCTGTTGGGATTTAACCACCAGAACTGAATGTAAACAACATGAAAATATGAGGATTAAGTCACAGTGCCCCATCTAAACACACCTGGCAACTGGAGAGGCTCCTGTTGTACTCAAAGGACAGGCATGGATAGATCTCTTGCAGGAATAGGCCTTGGGAGTCCTGGATGAGTCATTAAACATAATTGTCTTTACTTGGCTGCCACAGTAATTTTGTCTTTGACTGGGAAGACATTTCTAAATTATTTTTGTGTATGTTTGGTTTGGCAGAAAAAATTTTTCATGACATAGACTCTATGGGGAAATTATATCAGAAATATATCCATTTATTTTCAGCAGTTAAATTTTCTTGGTTTGTATGTCCCTGATGATCTTTCTTTATAAATAGGAAGGAAACACTCATGTTCAGTGTGCATTCAGTGTCTTTTAAAATCAACTGACATGAATTGAATTCCTCTCTGTCCCCACTGCACTCCCAACTCTAGATGAGAAATAAATACGTGCAGAGACTGAAGGCTGATTCCAGCCAATCGCTGTGGAGTTTCATTCCCACTGTTTTTTTTTTTGGGGGGGGGAGGGGGAGTTGCTAACATTAAAATCAGTAGCTTGTACATAAATATCTAAACTTCTGATTCTCTTGAAAACATGGTCAATTGACCTGCTTTCCAGCATGGGTGAAGTGGAGGAAAGGCTGCTTCCAGTGGTAAGGCCTGTGTGGCCCAGGGTTAAAGATGGCCACCTAGTCCCAGTATCATATCTCCCGCCTCTAGGGACCATGACTTTATAAGAGCTAGGCTGCTAGCTCTCTTAAGATAAAGACTGCTTTTGTCTTCATCAACTTTGACTTTGAAGTCTTTAACCCAGAACCTAGCAGAGTTCTTCCTCATATATTTGTGGGTGATATAAAATTTCTTGTGGATGCATAAAATTTCTTGTTGATGCAGTTCTCAGCATTTCTTTTAATACGAAACCATGTAATTGAAGTACTGCTCTGCCCGAAATCTTTGATGCAGACTGGCATCATGCTACTGCTACTGCTAAGTCGCTTTAGTCGTGTCCGACTCGGTGCGACCCCATAGACGGCAGCCCACCAGGCTCCACCATCCCTAGGATTCTCCAGGCAAGAACACTGGAGTGGGTTGCCATTTCCTTGATGTCTGCCATTAGACTGACTACCTAAAGCCAGTTGTATGCCCCTGGGCTGTCCCTGAAGTCTTCACTTTGCGATTTGACAACTTATCCTCCTAGCAATCTCTTCTCCAATGAAGACAGCAATGCATATCTCATGAAGTGGCTAGGAAGATGACATGAAACCACGAATGTCGAGCACGGCCCTTAGTATCCATTTTTATGATGTCCTTAGCAGTTTTTTTTCTCCAAGTAGGCAAGATTCTCCATCTTCTTAGATGTCCATACAGATCAGTTTGATTTTCCAGCCAAACTTCATGGAAGAGATTACAGTTCAATTCTCTGTATTCTAAGAAGCTTCAAAGTCCGCTTGCCAAGGACACTGATGAAGGTAAAGATTTTATTAAGACCTTTGTGTTTTTTCAGACCTATTATTGGCCTAAAGGGCTAAACTTGGGCATGTCAAAGCATATATAACTAGGGGCTTCTGGTCACCACTACATGCTAAGAACCTGAACTTTCTTGAGTACTTGGAGCCAGGAAAGAAGCATGAAGTGGCATGTGCTCCTTGACCTGGTGTCCTTCTCAGATTGCTTAATCATGTACGTATGGAGACTGTAAGCCACATTATCTTCCTTTCTGTGATTTTTCTTTTCATCTGATTATTCTATTCATCAGGTTTAGAAGGGAATGGAATATTTCCCTGACAACCTTAAAGTTCAACCCTTACTTATTGATAAGTACATTGCTATAGGGACTGTGGGTCCCAAGGGTCTTGGTGTAGATTTGCATAGCTTGGGGTTCAGTCATGTCATGATCTATTGAAATTGGGACTCCTTGCAATTTTCAGTGCACAGTCGTGCAGGTGTAGGTGTGGTCCTGTGGAATAGCACTTTTCTACCTTTTATTTATCATGTTCTCTTTGTTCCCTCTCTACTTCAGTGTGTATACGTCTATGTCTGCATCTCTGTATCACTATCATTTCTCTCTCCATCTCTTTGGAAGGCTCTGAGTGTTTTTCTCTCTTTGCTGTTTTCTTTTAATTTTTCATTTGACTCATCCTTCCTTCTGGAGCCTCTACATTTCCCTAACTTGTTCCCTATCTCCTGGATTCTTTTTTCAACTGTCTCTTCTCTTTCAACTTGGAGAAAGGTTGGGAGAGTTACTTATACACTGTTTTATATCTGACAAGCAGTGTGACCACAGCCAATTTACAAACCTCTTGCATTTCAAATTTCTCCCTTGTAAAAGAGGATAGGAATCCCCCTTCTACCTCCTTCCCTGCACTTCTATGAGAAGGATACAGTGGGATGGCAACAGCAGTGCTAATGGCTGTCATTGTTGAGACTTCCTATTTATCAGGCACCTTATATCCATCACTTCACTATCCCCAAAATATTCTATTTGGAGGGTTGAATCATTACATTCCACCATTTTACTGAAGGGACACTGAGACCCCACATATTCATACGGCCTACCCAACATTACAGAACAGAATCTTTATTCAAATCTATGTCTTTGCCGTGGAATATGCATAAAATTATGATAATAAGGTGACTCACAAGAATGACTGGAAAATACACAGGGCCATTGCAATGACAGTTATACCTTAACACTAACAGCTAATTGTAGCTGCTTCTTTGTTTTCTTTGTCAATACTCAATGAAAGAATATCTCTAACAAAAGTGAAGACCATGAGAAAAATCCTCAGTGGAAAAAAAGCATGCTGAACAATTTCGTGAAGAAACATACTTACAGACTGTCCCAGATTTCTTCTCGTGGCTCAAATAAAACTATTCACCCCCGGAGGAGCATCATGGATGTGTTTTGGGAGGATGGTGCTCCACAGCGCCCCCTGGTGCTCTAGCCTAGCACTGGGGTATCTGGAGGCGACGGGTGCGATGTTGGGGCTGGGGCTCCAGGAGGTTTCTGGAGGAGGTAGAAACCCTGGGCAACAGAGGCCCTATTCAAAGGAGAAGGCTCTATCATCCTCAACTCTTGGTCTTGGTGACTGGGCCCAGAAATTACTAGGTGGCAGGTAAACGTCCATTTCTCTGTCAAAGATGTGTCATTAGTTTGATGGAGATTGTTCCTTCTGAGGAGAAGGCAACGGCGACCCACTTCAGTCTTCTTGCCTGGAAAAACCCAAGGATGCAGGAGCCTGGTAGGCTGCAGTCCATGGGGTCGCTAAGAGTTGGACAAGATTGAGTGACTTCACTTTCACTTTCACTTTCCTGAATTGGAGAAGGAAATGGCAACCCGCTCCATTGTTCTTGGCTGAAGAATCCCAGGGACAGGGGAGCCTGGTGGGCTCCTGTCTATGGGGTTGCACAGAATCGGACATGACTGAAGCGACTTAGCAGCAGCAGATCCTTCTGAACTAAGGGAGTCACTCAGTTACAGATGAAGAGTGAATCATCTCTGATCAAAAGGTAGAACCAGCTGCAAAGCAGCTGTGAATCCCCAGGTAGAGGAATTTAGTTTCCACAGATGCAAGAACCACAGCAGTAAAATGTTACTGAACCCGTATTCTGTGGAAGGCCATAAGAATCTATCACAGTGCTTACTGTTTTTATATTAGAAAAGGGCTTATTTTGTCTTCAAGGATTCTCATGCCAGTCTGAGAGATAGGCAAAGAGTAAATCCATGTCAAATGAAAGGGTCACCTGTGTGGTGTTGATTGGATGTGGTCTGAATTTGGAGGGAGTAGCTGGGGTTGATCAAGAATGACCTCCTGGAGAAGGCTCAGATAAGTCAACCAGAAGTCACCTACTTAGGGTATGTATTAAAGGAGGGGGAGAGGTGGCTCTCAGAGGCGCGGAAAGAGACAGTGCTCAAAATACCGACCCTGGACTCACCTTGAAAAGTGAGGGAATTCCTGGGATCTACTGGTTTAAACGCCTGACCCTGTGGCTTCGGGCTGGCCCCCATGCCTCCACATGATTGCAGCCGTGGCCCTGATGGTCAAGGAGGCAGACAAGCTGACCCTGGGGCAGGAACTACACATCACTGCCCCCCATGCCATCGAAGGCATACTAAAGCAGCCTCCAGACAGGTGGATCAGCAATGCTCGGCTGACCCACTACCAGGGACTACTGTTAAACCCTTCCAGAATCGTCTTTCTACAGCCTACTGCTCTCAATCCGGCTACATTGCTTCCTAACTCGGACTTGGAAGCCCCGATCCATGACTGCAGCAAGATAATAGCCCAGGTGCATGGGACGTGAGAGGACTTGCAAGATCGCCCCCTGGCGGATGCTGAGGTCACCTGGTATACAGAAGGAAGCAGTTTTGTTTGAAATGGACTCAGCCCTACAGCTGGGGAAAGACAAAAAGCTTAACATCATTACAGATAGCCAATACGCCTTTGCCACTGCCCATATATACGAGGCCATCTACAGAGAAAGGGGACTCCTCATGGCCGAGGGCAAGACGATTAAAAATAAGGCTGCCAGAAAAACAATAGAGGACATCATATCAAACTGTAAGGCTTGCCAGCTTACCAACGCTGTCTCTCATCCGGCCAACCAAGGCACTAGAGAACGGGGCACAAGACCAGGAGCTTACTGGGAAGTAGACTTTACTGAGGTTAAAACTGGGTAAATATGGATACAAATACCTGTTGGTGTTCATAGATACCTTCTCAGGGTGGGTGGAAACCTTCCCCACCAGAAGAGAAACAGCACAGGTGGCGGCTAAAAAAAAAAAAGCTGATTGAAGACACCAGATGGGGTCAGATAATGGGCCAGCCTTCATGTCTCAGGTAAGCCAGGGAGTAGCCCAGGCTTTGAGGGCTAGATGGAAGTGTTACACTGTGCCTATAAGGCCCCCAGAGCTCAGGACAAGTAGAAAGGATGAATAGGATGCTTAAAGAGACATTAAAACTAGTAGCTGAGACTGGCGGGGACTGGGTCGCTCTCCTCCCCCTTGCCTTATACAGGGTGTGGAACTCACCCTATCAACTGGGACTCAGAAGTGTTAAAAGAAATAGATGATCAGAAGTTACTTTTTTGCCTCCAGTCCTTATAATGCTCCCACAGGTGCGTATGGGAAAGGCTCAAAGCAGTATATGAATCAGGCCCTCCACCTGAACCCCACCGCTACCGACCAGGAGACTGGGTGTATGTACGCCATCATAGACAAGAAACCCTAGAACCCAGGTGGAAAGGACTATTCCTTTTCATACTGATGGCACCAACTGCTCTCAAAGTTGGTGGCACCTCTGCTTGGGTCCACTACACCCACACACGGCCTACGGACCTGTTTGCCTTATGAGAAGAGGCTCTTCCAGCAGCCCCCTTAGCGGAAGAAAACATAGAGCAGGACCCGTGATTGGGTCTGTCTTGGGATCTTGAGAAGGGGGGAATGAAGGACCTAAGCCACCCTATTTTGTTAAAAAAGACTCCATTTTTGAGAAAAGAGTCTTTGGAAATCCCCTGACCTCATCCCACCACCTGCAAGCTAATCAGATCCCAGATTAGGATACATTGGCATGTACACTGCAGAAGGGACACATTTTCTCTGGATTTGTTTTCCATCTAGTGCAGAATGTCTACCATAAGCCTGGCCCTACAGCAGCTGGTCACCTAATTTTTTCAGACTCAGCCCACTCCAGATCCCTTCTACATTCCTCAGTAAAA
Source organism: Aepyceros melampus (assembly GCA_006408695.1). Taxonomy (NCBI): domain Eukaryota; kingdom Metazoa; phylum Chordata; class Mammalia; order Artiodactyla; family Bovidae; genus Aepyceros; species Aepyceros melampus. The sequence continues at coordinate 4,395 of SJXQ01008279.1, read as the reverse complement.
TCTAGAGAACAGACTCAGTCAATGTTATCACTCCTTCAGAAAACAGTTTTTTGAGAAAACAGTATTTGGTAACACATTCAAAATCTTGTGCTCCTTGCCTTGGATTCAAGGACCTCCACGAGAGGATAGAGTCTCCTCTTCCACCTAAATCTTTCACCACTCCCACCAGGGCCATTGGCTTGACTGGACCCCAAAGACCTTTGCCTGCTCCCTGATGTCCTCTGTACATCAGTTCAGTTCTGTCTCTCAGTCATGTCCAACTCTTTGCTATATCATGGAGTGCAGGTAGTCAGGTTTCCCTGTCCATACCAACTCTGGAGCTTGCTCAAACTCATGTTCATCAGGGCGGTGATGCCACCGAACAATTTCATCTATTCTCTTACCTTTTGTCTTCTGCCTTTAATATTTCCCTGCATGAGGGTCTTTTCTAATGTGTCAGTTCTTCCCATCAGTTGGCAAAAGTATTGGAGGTTCAGCTTCAGCATCAGTCCTTCCAATGAATATTCAGGACTTATTTCCTTTAGCATGGACTGGTTGGATCTCCTTGCAGTCCAAGGGACTCTCAAGAGTCTTGTCCAACACCACAGTATAAAAGCATCACTCGTTTGTTATTCAGCTTTCTTTATGGTCCAACTCTGATATCCATCACAACTTCTGGAAAAACCATAGATTTGACTATACAGACCTTTGCTGTAAAGTAATGTCTTGGCTTTTAGTATGCTGTTTGGGTTTTTCATAGCTTTATCTTCCAAGGATAAGCATCTTTTTTTTCACAGCTGCAGTCACTATTTCCAGTGATTTTGGAGCCCATGAAAATAAAGCCTGTCACTGTTTTCATTGTTTCTCCATGTATTTGCCATGAAGTAATGAAATGGGATATCATGATCTTCGTTTTTTTTTTTTTTTGATCTGTACATACCATATCAAGACCATCCTTAAAAAAAATAAATGCAAAAAGTTTGTCTGAGAAGGCCTTTCAAATAAGTTACAAAAGAAGAGAAGCAAAAGGCAAAGGAGAAAAGAAAGACATACCCATCTGAATGCAGAGTTCCAAATAATCACAGGAAGAGATTTTAAAAAAGCCTTCCTAAGTTATCAATGCAAAGAAATAGAGGAAAACATTAGAATGGGAAAGACCAGAGATCTCTTCAAGAAAATTCAAGATAGGGAGGGAATGTTTCAGGCAAAGATGGGCACAATAAAAGAGAGACATGGGATAGACCTAACAGAAGCAGAATATATTAAGAAGAGGGTGAAAGAATACACAGAAGGACTGCACAAAAAAATATATTAATTACCCAGATAACCACGATGGTGTGATCACTCACCAGAGTTAGACAATCCTGAAATGGGTCTTCAGAAGCATCACAAAGAGCAAAACTAGTGGAGGGGATGGCATTGCAGTAGAGCTATATCAGATCCTAAAAGATGATGCTGTTAAAGTGCTGCACTCAATATGCCAGCAAATGTGGAAAACTCAGCAGTGGCCACAGGACTTGAAAGGTCATTTTCTTTGCAATCCCCAAGAAAGGTGATTTCAAAGAATGTTCAACTACCACACGGTTGCACTCATCTCACATACTACCAAAGTAATTTCCTCAAGCAAGTCTTTAACAGTACATGAACTGTGAAATTCCATATGTTCAAGCTGGATTTAGAAAAGGCATAGAAACCAGAGATCAAGTTGTCAACATTCGTTGGGTCATAGAAAAAGCAAGAGGTTTCTAGAAAAACACTTACTTCTTTGTTAACCATGCCAAAGCGTTTGACGGTGTGGATCACAACGAACTGTGGAAAACTTACTGAGATGGGAATACCAGACCATCTTACCTGCCTTCTGAGAAATCTGTGTGCAGGTCAAGAAGCAATACTTAGAACTGAACATGAAAGAGCAGACTGGTTCCAAATTGCGAAAGAAGCACATAAAGGCTGTATATTGTCACCTTGCTTATTTAACTTATATGCAGAGTACGTCATGTGAAGTGCACAACTGGATGAAGCACAAACTGGAATTAAGATTGCTGGGAGAAATATCAATAGCCTCAGATATGCAGAAGACACCACCCTTACAGCAGAAATTGAAAGAAACTGAAGAACCTCTTGATAACTGTGAAATAGGAGAGTGTAATATCTGGTTTAAACTTAACATTCAGAGAATGAAGATCGTGGCATTTGGTCCCATCATTTCATGGAAAATAAATGGGGAAACAATGGAAACAGTGAGAGACTTTATTTTTGGGGGCTCCAAAATCACTGCAGATGATGACTATAGCTATGAAATTAAAAGATGCTTGCTTGTTTGAAGAAAAACTATGACAAACCTATACAATTTTTTTTTAAGTAGAGACATTCTTTGCTGAAAATTTCAGTATAACCAAAGCTATGATTTTTCCAGTTGTCATGTTTGGATGTGACAGTTGGACCATAAAGAATGGTGACAGATGAAGAATAGATGGTTTTGAACGGTGGTGTTGGGAAAGACTCTTGAGAGTCCTTTGGACTGCAAGGACATCCACCCAGTCATCCTAAAGGAAATCAATCCTGAATATTCATTGGAAGGACTGATGCTGATATTGAACCTCCAATACTTTGAACAACTGATGTGAATAACTGACTCATTAGAAAAGACCCTGTTACTTGGAAAGATTGAAGGCAGGAGGAGAAGAGGATGACAGAGGAAGAGATGGTTGGATGGAATCACCAACTTGATGTAAATGAGTTTACCCAAGCTCCAGGAGTTGGTGAAGAACAGCAAGCCCTGGCATGCTGCAGACCATGGGGTTGCAAAGAATCAGACATGACTGAGCGACTGAACTGAACTGAATGTACCACATAGCAAATACTATTTGTAATTGGCGTGTTTTTCCAGAAAGACTGGGGCTCCCTAGGCCCCAACAAATATCCCCAATCAAGTTTTCACCCATGTACAGAAATCAGTGCCTAGCATTCACAAGGCATTCAGTGAGTTCTGATTGCAGGGGGATCTCCACTTTAGTCAACAGAAAAGAGTAAAGGACACATTTATCCTCCTGTCTCAAATATCTCCAAAGTAGAAAAGATAAATGAAAGAGCATTGTTTTACATCAAACATCTGGCAGCAGAGAATGGATTCCTGAGGCGGGGAGCAAGCAAGGAGAGTTCTACAATTGCCTCAACTCTAGAAATGGTCTCCAACATATACATGGAAGGTGTACCTAGGCAGAGACAAACAGGCTCCCCAAGAAGAGAGATTTATCACTCTATATATTTAGAGTTCACAGGAGAGAGCTACATACAGAGAACTGTAGGAAGGTACAGGTGATACCCTTTCAGGATTCAGCAGAGAGTTGATAGTACTGGTCTGAATTATAGGGAACAATCCTTGAGTCTCAAATTCACCAAGTTTAATTGTGTCCCCACCCATCATAGTGGAAATTAATCATTTTAAATACAGATTTATTTATTTTAATTGGTGGCTAATTACTTTACCATATTGCACTGATTTTTCCATACATTGACATGAATCTGCCATGGGTGTACACGTGTTCCCAATCCTGAACCCCCCTCCCACCTCCCTTCCTATACCATCACTATGGGTCATCCTAGTGCACCAGCCCCGAGCATCCTGTATCATGCATCGAACCTGGGCTGGTGATTAATTTCATATATGATAATATACATGTTTCAATGCCATTCTCCCAAATCATCCGACCCTTGCCCTCTCCCAGAGTTCAGAAGACTGTTCTATTCATCTGTGTCTCTTTTCCTGTCTCTCATAAGGGTTATTGTTACCATCTTTCTAAATTCCACATATATACATTAGTATACTATATTGGTGTTTCTCTTTGTGACTTACTTCACTCTGTATAATAGGCTCCAGTTTCATCCACCTCATTAGAACTGATCCAAATGTGTTCTTTAAATGGCTGAGTAATACCTCCATTGTGTATATGTACCAAAGCTTTCTTATCCATTCATCTGCTGATGGACATCTAGGTTGCTACCATGTCCTGGCTATTATAAACAGTGTTGTGGTGAACTGTGGGGGAGAACAGTATCTCTTTCAATTCTGGTTTCTTTGGTGTGTATTCCTGGCAGTGGGATTGCTGGGTCGTATGGGAGTTCAATTTCCAGTTTTTTAAGGAATCTCCACACTGTTCTCCATAGTGGTTGTAATAGTTTTCATTCCCACCAACAGTATAAGAGGGTTTCCTTTTCTCCACACCCTCCTCGGCATTTACTGACAGTAGACTTTTGGATATCAGCCATTCTGACTGGCGTGAAATGGTACCTCACTGTGGTTTTGATTTGCATTTCTCTGATAATGAGTCCAAGGAGCAGTGGCTGTGCGGGTGCATGAGGGCCTAGAGTAGCCATCCCACGTTGAAGGTCAGGAAGGGCAGCGGTTAGGAGATA
>SJXQ01008278.1:0-40360 GCA_006408695.1 Aepyceros melampus | reverse complement strand
GGAAGAGTATATTCAAAAGATGAACAATCAAAGTATATTAAAGGAAAAAAATGAAAATATTATAAAATAGGTTTCCTATATTTGAATTTTGGAGAAGGCAGTGGCAACCCACTCCAGTACTTTTGTCTGGAAAATCCCATGGACGGAGGAGCCTGGTAGACTGCAGTCCATGGGGTCGCTAGGAGTCGGACACAACTGAGTGACTTCGCTTTCACTCTTCACTTTCATGCATTGGGGAAGGAAATGGCAACCCACTCCAGTGTTCTTGCCTGGAGAATCCCAGGGAAGGGGGAGCCTGGTGGGCTGCCATCTATGGGGTCGCACAGAGTTGGACACAACTGAAGCGACTTAGCAGCAGCAGCATATCTGAATTTTATAACAGAAAATGAAGTATATACCATTGAAGCATATTCTTTTTAACAGCAAATTACTTGCTGTTGGCATGTAAAAATAGAATGACTCTACACTATTCTGCACTTTAATGGAACTGAACAACATGTTTTTCAACAAATTTTCAATTCTTGTCCCTAATGACTTCTTTTAGATCCCTTTTTTTGATTTAAGTTCAGTTCAGTTCAGTTGCTCAGTCGTTTCCGATTCTTTGAAACCCCATGGACTGCAGCACATCAGGCCTCTATGTCCATCACCAACTCCTGGAGTTACTCAAACTCATAGCCATTGAGTCAGTGATGCCATCCAAACATCTCATCTTCTGTCATCCCTTTCTCATGCCTTCAATCTTTCCCAGCATTAGGGTCTTTCCAAATGAGTCAGTTCTTTGCATCAATGGACAGAGTATTGGAGTTTCAACTTCAGCATCAGTCCTTCCAGTGAATATTCAGGACTGATTTCCTTCAGGATTGACTGGTTGGATCTCCTTGCTGCCCAAGGGACTCTCAAGAGTCTTCTCCATTACCACAGTTCAAAAGCACCAATTCGTTGGCACTCAGATTTCTTTATAGTCCAACTCTCATACCATAAATGACTATTGGCAAAATCATAGCTTTAACTAGATGGACCTTGTTGGCAAAGTAATGTCTCTGCTCTTTAATATGCTATCTAGGTTGGTCATCACTTTTCTTCCAAGGAGCAAGTGTCTTTTAATTTCATGGCTGCAGTCTCCATCTGCAGTGATATTGGAGCCCCACAAAATAAAAAGTCTGTTAATGTATCCATTGCTTCCTCATCTATTTGCCATGAAGTGATGGAACCAGATGCCATAATCTTAGTTTTCTGAATATTGAATTTTAAGCCAACTTTTTCACTCTCCTCTTTTGGTCCAAAGACATAGCATAATATTAAAAAAAAAAGATCAAAAGATGTGATTTTAAATCATTGCTCTTTTCTCTCCATAAGCAAAATTTCACCATTCTATAATTCAGTCCTCTTAACTACTAAATGCACATAGAAAAAATTAGTCATTATATTTTTCATTACCATTATGTTAATCAAAACATGTCTGGTTTCAATTAAGGTAAATCAAAATGACCTAACTTAAGGAAAAACAAAGGAATTGGTTGTAAGGCTATAAATGCCTTAAGAATGCAGTTTGATTTCACGTGAGAAGGTTGGAATCTTAAGTCAGGTCATGGAGGCCATAGGACATCATCTGTCTCTTCAGTAGGCAGACACTCTTCTCAATTCAGAGTAGAATATGGATAACCTACTACCTCTGACTTTACATCTAATCATTCTAGCCACATGTGTAGGATATTTCTATATACCAATATGCAATTCCCAAGATGAGAATTGGATGAGTCAATTATAAATTATATAAAATTATTATTTTTATTAATTACAATTAAAATAATAATTTATAACTACTATAAAATTATAAATTGACCCATCCAATTCTCATCTTAGGAAGTGGATATTGGTATATATATTTTAAATCAGGATATATTTTTAAAATATATTTAAACCTGCTGCTAAGTCACTTCAGTCGTGTCCGACTCTGTGAGACCCCATAGACGGCAGCCCACCAGGCTCCTCCATCCCTGAGATTCTCCAGGCAAGAACACTGGAGTGGGTTGCCATTTCCTTCTCCAATGCAAGAAAGTGAAAAGTGAAAGTAAAGTCGCTCAGTCGTTTCCGACTTTTAGCGACCCCATGGTCTACAGCCCTCCAGGCTCCTCCGTCCAAGGGATTTTCCAGGCAAGAGTACTGGAGTGGGGTGCCATTGCCTTCTCCATATTTAAACCTAGACTGGGCATATATATAAGATTGGTATATATATTTTAAATTGGTATATGTATTTTATATATTTTTACATGTATTTTAAATATATACATACCAGCTGATAATATACATATATATACCAACATTAACTAATATATTTTTAAATATATATATAAAATATAGTGAAAGTGAAATTGCTCAGTCATGTCCGACTCTTTGCGACCCCATGGACGGTAACCTACCAGGCTCTGTGGTCCATGGGATTTTCCAGGCAAGAATACTGGAGTGGGCTGCCATTTCCTTCTCCAGGGGATCTTCTCAATCCAGGGAGCAAACCCGGGTCTCCTGAATTGCAGATAGATGCTTTACCGTCTGAGCCAAGATATGTACATATATTTTCAATTGGTGTGTACATTTTAAATATATTTAAACCTAGACTGCACTTCCCTGGTGGCTCAAATGATAATCTTGCAATGTGGAAGACCTAGGTTTGATCCCTGGGCTGGAAAGATCCCTTGGAGGAGGGAATACCAACCCACTCCAGTATTCTTGCCCAGAGAATCCCATGGACAGAGGAGACTGGTGGGGTACAAGTTCATTGTGTTGCAAAGAGTCAGAAATAATTGAATGACTAAGCACAAACCTAATCTGATTAGAAGAGGTGGAAAAATACACAGAAGAACTTTACAAAAAAGATCTTAATGACCCAGATAACCATGATGGTGTGATCACTCACCTAGAGCCAGACATTCTGAAATGTGAAGTCAAAAGGGCCTTAGGAAGCATCACTGTGAATGAAACTAGTGGAGGTGATGGAATTCCAGTTGAGTTATTTCAAATCCTAAAAGATGATGCTGTGAAAGTGCTACACTAAATATGCCAGCAAATTTGGAAGAATCAGCAGTGGCCACAGGACTGGAAAATGTCAGTTTTCATTTCAGTCCCAAAGAAAGGCAATACCAAAGAGTGTTCAAACAACTGCACAGTTGTATTTATCTCACACACTAGCAAAGTAATCCTCAAAATTTAAGCAAGACTTCAACAGTACATGAACTGAGAGCTTCCAGATATTCAAGCTAAATTTAGAAATGGCAGAGGAACCATAGATCAAAGTTCCAACATCCATTGGCTCATAGAAAAAGTAGGAGAGTTTCAGAGAAATATCTACTTCTGCTTTATTGACTATGCCAAAACCTTTGACTCTGTTGGTCACAGCAAACTGTGGAAAACTCTTAAAGAGATGGGAATAGCAGATGACCTGACCTGCTTCCTGAGAAATCTGTATGCAGGTCAAGAAGCAACAGTGAGAACCAGACATGGAACAATAGACTGGTTCCCAATTGGGAAATGAACATGTCAAGGCTGTATATTGTCATCCTGCTTATTTAACTTATGCACAGAGTACATCATGTGAAATGCTGGACTGGATGAAGCACAAACTGGACTAAAGACTGCCAAGGGAAATATCAATAACCTCAAATATGCAGATAATACCACCTTATGGCAGAAAGGGAAGAGGAAATAAAGAGCCTCTTGATAAAAGTGAAAGAGCAGAGTGAAAAAGCTGGCTTAAACTCAGCATTCAAAAAACAAAGATCATGGCATCTGGTGCCATCACTTCAGGGCACATAGAATAGCAAACAATGGAAACAGTGGCAGACTTTATTTTCTTGGGTTTTAAAATCACTGCAGATAGTGACTACAGCCATAAAATGAAAAGATGTTCACTTCTTGGAAGAAAAGCTATGACCAACCTAGACAGCATATTAAAAAGCAGAGACATCACTTTCCAACAAAAATCCATCCAGTCAAAGCTATGGTTTTATCAGTAATTATGTATGGATGTGAGAGCTGGACCATAAAGAAAGCTTATCACTGAATAATTGATACTTTTTGACTGTGGTATTGGAGAAGACTCTTGAGAATCCCTTGGACTGCAAAAAGATCAAACCAGTCAATCTTGAAGGAAATCAGTCCTGAATATTCATTGGAAGGACTGATGCTGAAGCAGAAGTTCTGATACTCTGGCCACCTGATGTGAAGAACTGACTCATTTGAAAAGACCCAGATGCTGGGAAAGAGTGGAGGTAGGAGGAGAAGGAAATGGCAAAGGATGAGATGGTTGGAAGGCATTACTGACTCAATCAATATGAGTTTGAGCAAGCTCTATGTTGGTTATGGACAGTGAAACCTGGTATAGTGAAGTCCATGGGGTCACAAAGAGTCAGAGTGAGAGGGTAACAGGCAGGAAGGCCAGGGGTCTCCAAACGGAGGAAATAGCCTGCAAGTGTCAGACATTTTATCTCTCTTAAGCTGCAGGAGGAAACTAACGATATTTTTTCCTTCTCTATACACATTTAAAAGGCGGTTTCTCTTAAAATTCTGTGTTGCCATAATGACACCTGGTTTCACCTGAAGTTAACCAATGCTTTTTTCTTATGGAAATGTTTATCTTAAACTATGCTAATGTACTATGCATTTACCCCAAACTCTGTCTTCAAGTCGGTTCTGCCTTTTGGGTCAGAACCTACTTGATAAACCAGTATGTTATACTCCGATATTGTTCCTCTAATCTATGTAAATGAAACTATTTGTATGGTGATCTGCCCTTCTTCAAGATTCAAGTTAATCATTTTATGGCCCAAGATAAACTATTTGGAGCCAAGGTTATCCCAAAATACATCTTATGGGTGAGGGGCCTGGTGCCATTCTAAGTTTTGAGACATTCATTTCTTTCATTAACAGACTGCTGGTGACTATATAACATCCAGCTAAAAACTAGCAGAGGGGTACTCTTTTTGCCCCCTTCTGATGCCTATGTCAGAAGCTTTCTTTATCTCCTTTATACTTTAATAAAACTTTGTTACACAAAAGCTCTGAGCAACCAAGCCTAGTCTCTGGCCCCGGATTGAATTCTTCTCCTCTGGGGGCCAAGAATCCCGGTGTCATAATTCAACAACAACCTTTCATAATGACCTTTTAATATTCTTGCAAGGAAAAATTGATGATGACAAATTCCTTTAAATTTGGTTTATTGGGAAAAGTGTTTATTTCACTTTCACTTTTGAAGGATAATTTTATGAGGTACAAAATTCTAGCTTGGTGGGATGTTTATCTCAACACTTAAAATATTTCATGCTCTTCTTGCTTGAATATTTTCTGAAGGTAAATCAGAATTCTTATCTATACCTCTATAGGTAAGGTATTTTTCCCCTCTGGCTTCCCCACGATGTTATCTTTATCTTTTATTTTCTGTGGTTTAAAGATTATTTTTCTAGGTGTACTTTAAGCATTTATCCTGCTTAGTATTCTCTAAGGTTCCTGGATATGTAGTTTTGTGTGTGCATATGTGCTCAGTCTGGAGAAGGCAATGGCACCCCACTCCAATACACTTGCCTGGAAAATCCTATGGACAGAGGAGCCTGGTAGGCTACAGTCCATGGGGTCGCAAAGAGTTGGACACGACTGAGCGGCTTCACTTTCACTTTTCACTTTCATGCATTGGAGAAGGAAATGGCAGCCCACTCCAGTGTTCTTGCCTGGAGAATCTCAGGGATGGCAGAGCCTGGTGGGCTGCCGTCTATGCAATCACACAGAGTTGGACAGACTGACGCGACTTAGCTGCAACACGTGCTCAATCACTTTAGTTGTGTCTGATTCTTTGAGACCCTGTGAACTGTAGCCCTCCACACTCCGCTGTCCATGAGATTTCCCAGGCAAGAATAGTGGAGTGGGTTGCCCTCCTCCAAGGGATCTTCCAGACCCAGGGCCTGAACCCACATCTCCTATGTCTCCTACTTTGGCAAACAAATTCTTTACCCACAGAGCTATCTAGGAAGCCCATGTAGTTTGGTATCTGACATTAATTTAATTTGAGGAAATTCTCCGTCATTATTATTTCAAATTATCTTTTCTGTTCTCTGTTTCTTCTCCTGCTGGTATTCTCATTAAATTCATATTATACCTTTTGTAGTTGTCCCACAGTCCTTGGAAATTCTATATTTTAAATCTTTTTTCTCTTTGCTTTTCATTTTTCAGGATTTTATTGAGGCATCCTCAAGCTCAGAGATTCTTTACTCATCTGTATTCAGTCCATCAAAGGCATTCTTCATTTCTATTATAGTGGTTTTTATCTCTACCATTTCTTTTTGACTCTTTCTTAACATTTTCACTCTGCTTCCAGTGACCATCTGCTGCTGCTTGCCATTTACTTTATTCATTGGCACACTTAGCATATCAATAACTGTTGCTACAAATTCCAGGTCTGATCTATCCAATATCCTTGTTGTGTCTAATTCTGATGCTTGCTCTGTCTAAATTGTGCTGTTTTCACTTTTTGTCATGTCCTGTGATTTTTTTCTTGATAGCTGAGCATAATGTATTAATACCATGCAAAAAGGAATTAATGCAATTGGGCTTTTAATAAGCTGAGTCTGAGTGAACTCTGGGAGTTGGTGATGGACAGGGAGGCCTGGAGTGCTGCGATTCATAGGGTCGCAGAGTCCGACAGGATTGAGCAACTGAATTGAACTGAACTGAAGATACACAGGGAGGGGAAACATTCAGTATTCCTATAATTAGGTCTCAGACATCCAGTCAGTAGGGATCCTGTGCCCCTGAAATGTAAACTTTACCAATTTCTCAGGATTTGTTTTCCTTGCTGTTTCCCTTGTTTCAATGGGACAGGAAGAGGGCTGGAGTTGGGTCAGCTAGGCTCTGATCATACATCAGCAGGTTTCAGTTCAGTTCAGTTCAGTCGCGCAGTCATGTCCGACTCTTTGCGACCCCATGAATCGCAGTACGCCAGGCCTCCCTGTCCATCACCAACTCCCGGAGTTCACTCAGACTCACGTCCATTGAGTCCATGATGCCATCCAGCCATCTCATCCTCGGTCGTCCCCTTCTCCTCCTGCCCCCAATCCCTCCCAGCATCAGGGTCTTTTCCAATGAGTCAACTCTTCGCATAAGGTGGCCAAAGTACTGGAGCTTCAGTTTTAGCATCATTCCTTCCAAAGAAATCCCAGAGTTGATCTCCCTCAGAATGGACTGGTTGGATCTCCTTGCAGTCCAAGGGACTCTCAAGAGTCTTCTCCAACACCACAGTTCAAAAGCATCAATTCTTCTGCACTCAGCCTTCTTCACAGTCCAACTCTCACATCCATACATGACCAGAGGAAAAACCATAGCCTTGCCTGAGGGCAGGCCTTGTTAAGTGTCCAGTATATTTCAACATTGCTTCTTTCACTTCCCCTGTGTGGATGACAGGGAGGAGGTGGGGAGAGAGTACTTTTTTCTGTTTGCCTGGGGGCCTTTTCTCTGATATTTACTGTGGGAATCTGGTCAAGCTTCTGGGGGCAGGGGGTGAAAACTCACAATATTATAAGGGCCTCCTTATGGTTGAGGCCCCTAGAATTTTTAACTGTCAGATTTACACACACTAAGCTTCAGCATTTCAACAATTACAGTTCAGGTTTTCCTATCCTGTCACCAATTTTTCAAGGCAATTTCTACTCGTGAGTATCTACTTGGATAAGTCTCAAAATCCTTAATTTGCTTGTCTCTCTAAACTTGAGAACTCTGCCCTGTGTATTCCCCTCTCTGATGAATCTAAGAAGAGTTGATTTTTCAGTTTGTTCAAATTTTTACTTATTAAGATGGAATGGTGACTTGCAAACTCCTTACATAAGAACCATGATCTGAATTTTACTGAAAATAATTCATTCCTGATTTGTAAATTAGTCATTTGGTTCCTTAGTGACAAGATCAAGGTGGAGCCATGTTTCTTAAAAGATCTCAAGTGTGTTACTTATTGGACCTTCATGGTCAAAATATAAAATAAAGTAATAAAATACATAAATAAACCAACAGAAAGACAGAGTCATGGAGATACATGTGGGTCAAAAATGAGTGGTATGTATTTTGTAGATAAGTAAATATGCGAAAAACAAAAATATAAAATAATAACCCCATAAGAAATCAAACAGCAATTAATTTAAATAGCCCCCTAATTTACTTTAGGTTGAAGAAAATGCAAGAGATAATTTGGTATGGTGATAATGTAGTTTAGAAATACAAATGCATATTTTAAAATTAATGTTATGTTTTGAATTTATTTTAATAATTTACAAAATTCTTTCACTGAAATGTGATTTTTTTTTCATTTACCAGAGCTTCCTGGCTTAAAAAAAAAAAGAATCAATTAATACTTGAAGACCTCTTCTTTGAGGACAAGGACTACTCTGTATTATGTTTAAATATGACATTTTAAAATTATGAGTGAGATAAACATATTTCAGATCTACAGAAGAGAAGTTACTAGACTGTAACAGAGAAATCAGTAGACGAAATGATGTATTCTAAGAAGTGTTCAACTTCTACTATATGGTCCTTCCTCACAGAGAAGACTCAAGAATTTTATGAGGCTCTATTTTCATCACTAGTTTTATATTACATTCAGTTCAGTTCAGTTCATTTCAGTCACTCAGTTGTGTCCGACTCTTTGCGACCCCATGAATTGCAGCACGCCAGGCCTCCCTGTCCATCACCAACTCCCGGAGTTCACTCAGACTCGTCCATTGAGTCCGTGATGCCATCCAGCCATCTCATCCTCTGTCGTCCCCTTCTCCTCCTGCCCCCAATCCCTCCCAGCATCAAGGTCTTTTCCAGTGAGTCAACTCTTCGCATGAGGTGGCCAAAGTACTGGAGCTTCAGCTTTAGCATCATTTCTTCCAAAGAAATCCCAGGGCTGATCTCCTTCAGAATGGACTGGTTGGATCGCCTTGCAGTCCAAGGGACTCTCAAGAGTCTTCTCCAACACCACAGTTCAAAAGCATCAATTCTTCCATGCTCAGCCTTCTTCACAGTCCAACTCTCACATCCATACATGACCAGAGGAAAAACCATAGCCTTGACTAGACGGACCTTAGTCGGCAAAGTAATGTCTCTGCTTTTGAATATACTATCTAGGTTGGTCATAACTTTTCTTCCAAGGAGTAAGCGCCTTTTAATTTCATGGCTGCAGTCACCATCTGCAGTGATTTTGGAGCCCAGAAAAATAAAGTCTGACACTGTTTCTACTGTTTCCCCATCTATTTCCCATGAAGTGATTACATTAAGCAATTGTAATCCAGAGTCTGAAGGGTTTAAAACAGGACAATTCTTATGGTTCTCATCCACGTTACAGGAATACTATACAATACTATGTGTGTGAAGGCATGTGTCCTAAGTCGCTTCAGTCATGTCCGGCTCTGAGACCCTATTGACTATAGCCGGCCAGGCTCCTCTGTCCATGGGATTCTCCTGGCAAGAAAACTAGAATGCATTGCCATGCCCTTCTCCAGGGGATCTTCCCGACTCAGGGATCGGAAACCATGTTATGTCTCCTACATTGGTAGGCACTTTCTTTACCGCTAGCGCCACCTGGGAAGCCCATGTGATTCTATGCATGGTAGTTAATCATTTACAATTATATTCCCAGTGTGACTAATTTCTCAGTCTATTATCTCTGCTTTTGAATATACTATCTAGGTTGGTCATAACTTTTCTTCCAAGGAGTAAGCGCCTTTTAATTTCATGGCTGCAGTCACCATCTGCAGTGATTTTGGAGCCCAGAAAAATAAAGTCTGACACTGTTTCTACTGTTTCCCCATCTATTTCCCATGAAGTGATTACATTAAGCAATTGTAATCCAGAGTCTGAAGGGTTTAAAACAGGACAATTCTTATGGTTCTCATCCACGTTACAGGAATACTATATAATACTATGTGTGTGAAGGCATGTGTCCTAAGTCGCTTCAGTCATGTCCGGCTCTGAGACCCTATTGACTATAGCCGGCCAGGCTCCTCTGTCCATGGGATTCTCCTGGCAAGAAAACTAGAATGCGTTGCCATGCCCTTCTCCAGGGGATCTTCCCGACTCAGGGATCGGAAACCATGTTATGTCTCCTACATTGGTAGGCACTTTCTTTACCGCTAGCGCCACCTGGGAAGCCCATGTGATTCTATGCATGGTAGTTAATCATTTACAATTATATTCCCAGTGTGACTAATTTCTCAGTCTATTCACTGAAAGACTACTCACAAAGTGGTAAGATTAAGGATATGCCAAATATTGATAGAACTATGGAAATAATTCAGTATAGTTTAATATACTGCTTGACTTCCCTGGTGGCTCAGAGGTTGAAGCGTCTGCCTCCAATGCGAGAGGCCCGGGTTCGATCCCTGGATCGGGAAGATCCCTGGAGAAGGAAATGGCAACCCACTCCAGTATTCTTGCTTGGAGAATCTCATGGACTGAGGAGCCTGGTGGGCTGCAGTCCATGGGGTCACAAAGAATCGGACACGACTGAGTGACTTTACTTGCCATTCTAACTATGTCCTTCAATTGCACAATATTAGAATTCCCAGAATAATTTTCTGTGGACAAAGTAGATCAGTGAATATACTTTAAAAACACAAGATGTCTGAAGGTGAACGTTAGAGCACATACCATCATATCTAGCTGCAGCTGCTACACTAATAGATAAATCTGTATGATTTATAAGTCATCTATAAATACTGCTGCTCTACTCAACCCCAAGAATGATATGAACAGACAGTCCTTAAATGCGTTAGTTCCTATTATAATTTATATAATCAATCAGCAGAATGAATAGAAGTAAAAAAGGTTTGGAAATCCTTGGGAGAAGTACTTGTTAAATGTAACCCGAAAGCAGAGTTGAAAATTTTCCCCTTTTAAATTTATTTTCCCAGGGTCCTAATAAATGAAAGCTGGGCTGCTATCCAGGTTCCAAGTCACTAGAGCCTGATTGTTTTCTATGTTTCAGTGTTTAAAGCCAACAAAAGCTGCATTAAAACTGACGGTGCCAAGTAGTAACAAGCATACTTTAAGCATGGCTAATGTATGAATCTACAGCCCCAGGTTATAATATTTCAAATACAACAGAATTTAAAGGCTAGGCTCTTTGTCATTGCATTTTATGAGGCAAACTTTTTTTTTTAAATATACTTTGTTTATGAAAACACAAAATATCTCCCTAATCACAGAATAACTTGTGATATTCTATGATCTCTATTAGTTTGCATTTCTAGTAACATATTGCTTATACCCACTTTGTCTATATACAAAACTATATCTCTTTCATATAATTTTTTTAGTTCAAACACACACACACACTCACACACAATCGGCTCTTGTGCTTTCCTTCTGATTTTTGAAAATGTTTCTAATTTATTAATTCACCTTCCTGCCAGTAACTTTTGAGCAACAAAACAATTCCTTACTGCCTCCATTTCAAAGTATGAAAAATATAATCATCATATTAAAAAAAAATTCCTGTGAGTCTATTTCTATATTTTCATTTAAGTAAATAAATTAATCATCTTGCTTAATTATCCTTAGAGTTTTCATATTTTATTGTTCCTAATTTTGTTCAAAACAAAAACTTACATGTTAACATTATGAACCTTGAGCCTGACAGATGAAAGATCTTTATGTATCTATGCAGTTTTTATGCAATTTGTAATTACCTTTCTACTGTTTTTAGGTTAATAATGAAACTATTTCAAAGGTGGTATATTTTAAAGAACAGAGCTGAGAAGTCTGATACTATAATCACTGTTTTTCTGAATTTGCATGAACAAACAGGTAACCAGTTATGGCCAGGATTTGAAATAGAGCCTTCGGATATTTAACTATAATCTGCTTTACCTTTTTTCCCCTCCACTCTATTTGGCTGATACAACTCCAGTGTTAATCTTCAATTAACCTATATTAATTTGTCTAATGATTAACAGAAATAAATCTCTATTGTGGTTGTGCTTCCCTCTGTTCGTATTAGGAAAGGGGTGACAGTGAGAATTATTTCAAGTATTGGAAAGAGTCCTTGACCCAGTTAATAGGTGATATACATTCTCTCATTTGATTCCTTCCTGCTTAGTGCTCCATAATGTAAAGATTCAAAGCCTTTTGGGGTGTACAAATTGCTATTTGAACATCATAAATTTGAAAGATATCTAAATTAGTTCATTTTTATATCATATTCTAGAAACCATTTAATTTTTATTTTATTAATTACAGTAGCACCCACAATCTTATATATGTGCAATTGTTTGTTCTGTCTATACAAAATGCTTCTCACATATTTTAATCTGTAGATCACTTTGAACAATTCTTTTGTTCATACCAACTGGTCTATGATTCTATAGAAATCCCTCACAAAGGCCAAGAATAAATCTATGTATTAAATTTTTAAATGATTAGTATATTAATAATCATCTGATCCACTCCGTTCATTTTATAGATGAAGAACTAAGGCTCTGGAATTTCAGTTGGCAGGACTGTTACTCAAGAGGAAAAAAGGATGCTGATTTTAATTTTCTTTTTATTCTACTGTCTACACTTTCAGACAAAGAGAATCTTATTTTTAAAAAGCTAAGCTTAGTCTGTATATTGAGATACAGCCCTGAAAAATGTAAAAGCTATGTTCAATGATAGGAAAAAAAAATATTCTTTCAAACCAAGGCACTATATGACAGTGGCCACTGGTAAAGCACTTGCAAGCAGATAGAGTACAGGCTGTATGAAGTCCCTTTCAAACGTAGGACTTATAAAATTCTTATTAAGGTAGTTTCTCTAGTTATAGTCATGCCTAATCAATGGCTATGACACTATCAAACTCACCAAAACAGATGCCTTTTATTTTTTATATGAAGGCCTCAACATAAAAGTTCAGTTCAGTTCAGTTCAGTTCAGTCGCTCAGTCATGTCCGACTCTTTGTGACCCCATGAATTGCAGCACAAAATTATTGCTGACCAAAAATTAAGAAAAAGAGTTAAATTCCATCTTCCAATTTGTGATTCCTTCAGAACAAATATCTGTTTGGTTACTGATTTTGTGGTTATAGTTTTTTTTTTTTATTATTCTATTCATATCAATGATGTTTTGAAAGTAACTTTCTTAGAATCTAGCTTCCCTTGTGGCTCAGAGGGTAAAGAATTCACTTGCAATGCAAGAGACCTGGGTTCGATCCATGGGTTGGGAAGATCCCTTGGAGAAGGGACAGGCTACCCACTCTAGTATCCTGGCTTGGAGAACTTCATGGACTATCTAGTCCATGGGGTCCCAAAAGAGTTGGACACGACTGAGTAACTTTCACCTTCTTAGAATCTGATATTGAACAACTAAACTGAGTCAGTCATTAAATGGCTGTTGAGAGACTCATTTGATCTTCAGTGTATCAAATTATTTGTAATAAGGATCAATTACAGTAAACATCTATAATCATTAAAAACCCTGTATAATTTTCTCTTGTAGTGGTATTTGCATTACTTAATAATATAGTTTACTATTACTTTGTTTTTTATTCCGTCATATTCAATGTACAATTAATTTATAATTTTAATCACACTATAAATTTACTCTTTTCTAAAAAAAGTGTTTGGATGGCTCGAAACACATTTTAAACTATATTTAAACAACATCTCTTAAAATCATTTTTCTCTATTGATTGTTCTATATGTTGCAATAGATCCAAAACATTACCTAATTTTTAAAAAAAATTTGATTTCCTATATATTTGATTGCTTTGTCTATGCCTTTTCTATTGTCTTATTGAATTACAATCCACAAGTCCTCTACTTCCATGCACATTTCTCCTCATCATTCCTTTCCATCAAATACAGAGATTACTTTCTTTATATAAAATTCATTGGGAACAAAGTGTACTTTCCAAGTATTATTAGATCTTTTGGTGTGATTCACTCCCATGCAGATGGCACACATCTGAAGGAGCTGTATTCTAGCTAGAAAAGATGCAGCTGATGCTCTGAAAAATTATTCTCTCTTGGTGAAAAGTTAGCTTGCCACTGCCTTCCCTGCTGCATTATTAAACACGAAGGAGTGATTCCCTTAATCCCAACCATCTGCTCTTCCCCTACTAAAAAGTGAAAACATCCCCTTGTGTTTACAAATGTTGCTGCTAAAGCCTCACAAATTATAAGATATGGTTGCAAAATTTCTGTATATACTACAAGATCAAAACAAAATCCTAGTCACCAAAAATCTGTAAGAAATAAACCAAATTTATATCACACGATAAACCCAACTGTGCTTTAATGTAATGCAATTATATATAAACTACAGTCTCAGAATGTAAATTATTTTAGCATCTCAGTATAATATTTGCATTTTAAATACACTCCTACTTGTCCAGACTTCCAAAAGTACATACATTAAAAAAAAAATGGATCATCTTCAATTCTTTTTAATTTTTGCACATTTGTATAATGCACAGAATTTTAGCATCAGGAAAGATTTAGTTTCTTTGGAATTAAAGGCAAAGCAGAATATCTGACTGCTCAGATGAGTAACAGACTCAAAATCTCTAAACTAGAAAAGTAGGGGCAAGTGTCCCACTGTCCCTTTTAATTTTCAGGCAAGTGACTTACACTAAAGCATTAGAAGGCAAAAACAGTGCTACTGCTTTGCACTGAACTCATGTTTTCCTCACAAAAGGTAAAGTCAGAATCATCCACATTAAGAATTCCAAAATACCAATCAACTAACTCACCAGAAACAACATTACAAGCGAAACAAAATTTGAATCCCCAAATATTTCAATTTGATATTCACTAAAAAATATTGTTATAGTGCAACCCAAAAGTTCTTCCTAGTTCTCTTTTGTTTATAGTATGAAAATATTTCAGTTAACTTTAAATTTATTTTTGTTGAAGACCAATTACTTTAGCTTCCTTTAGGACTCTGTCAACAGGCTAATTTCTACTTCATAACGTTTATTCTTTTTGTGCTTAGCAAATAATTCCTTATCGCCTACCCTCCAGACCTTTTCACCCATTTTTTTCCTCAGTGTTTTTCCTTTAATTCTTTCCCCCACACATTCCTAGTCTACAACATTTCTGAAAATTTTCATTCTTACTTAAAATGGAATTTGTATAATTAACTGTTTTATTGCCACAGTGCCCAGTAAATAAAATTGTTTTCTTTGCAAGTCTTTCTTTCAAATATTCTTTCAATTCACTCTAACATACCATGTGTTTATTTTTCTAATTAATTTATCTGTCCTAGTGATTTTCTTGCTTTCAATCTGAAATTTTGAATTGTTTAAGTAGTGAGTTCACTGTGGTCAAGTACAATGAAACATTTATCTTCTTACAGCTTCTGTACTTGTTGCCTTGAGACTTCACTCCTTGATATTTATGACCAATTATTTTTTGTACTAAATCATGGTCTTTGGGGATATGACAAAGGCTACTTCAGTACGGATGTAACTAGCAAAATATATTTCCCTAGGAAAATTTCCAGTTCTCTGGTTGACTGTACGTATTCTAAAAGTGATTTAACCGGGATTCTGTAAGCTTTACAGAAAGGCTCCTTTTTATGTGAACTTTCAGTGACCACTAAGCTAATAGCTTCATGTCAAATTTACTTTGATCTAAACGAAACATACACGTTATGAATCTGTTCTTAAATAACCGTTCATGACACTATCTCATAAGATATACTTTGTACCATGTTTCTTTTTTTCTTATCTCTAACTTGGAGTAACACTCATATTTTCTAAGCCTATTCTTGAACCCAGGTTAACCTCCTGACATTTGCCTTGAAATATGCTGTTTATTTCCATTTCTAAATTTTATTCACTTCTTACAGTAACATACATTCAACTTGATGGCCTTACTCCTTCTTTATGTTCACCTTAATTCCACTAAGTTTTATATAATTTGGTTAGGATTTTCCTGATGATTATAATTGTTCTTGTTTTTATTTTTTAAATAGCTGTGATGCATTTAAAAATAATTTAACTTTTTTTTAACAGAAGCAAAGATAAAATTACAAATATATGTCAATGTTAAAAAATATTCTTTATATTTTTAATGTGTATGTTCAGATGTTATTGTCATATCTATACACCAAGTTCAGCCAAGGATCCAGACCAGTGGTAAGCCAGCAAAGGATATGGGCAAAGCACATGGTCCTGATTCCTAAGGAGGAGCAATTTTTCAATATGGAAGTCACGTGGCAGAAGCATGATCATAGATTGGTTACAGTTAAATGAACCTGCAGTGAGGCAATAGTGGAACTGGCTATTACTTTATTATGCTTTCAACTGGACCACAACTACTTTCCCGAGTGAAATGATTCAACTCAAAGCCATTTCGTCTCAATAATTCAGCTTTTAGAATCAAGAACTCATATATTATGGCAGAGAAACTCGGGATACATGGGAGCTCCCAAATGAGGTTTCAGCTCTCACTTCTGGGCAGTTATGGAAACAAAATAGTAAGTAATTAAAATGAAACATTCATGACATACCTCCTACCCACACATGCACCTATGCACTGACACACAAACGCATTTCTCTTGTTTATGATATTCCTTACTGCTTCCCTAATCAAAACCTCTCAGGACCAGCTCCGATGAGCCCGTTCATACTAAATCGTGTCCAACATAATTTATAGCCTTTTAACCCTCCCTGAGGTGTCTGTACTTAACAGGATAGCATTTTTGGGAACATAAGACTAAAAAGAATGAACATTTACCAGTGAGGTATTTAATGATCAACCAGCAGTAGGTGGAACGGACAGGCATTTCCAAGACTGGGAAATCCCACCAGGTGGGCAGTTACCTCCCACTGGTGCCTGGTGCGTGCTAAGTCTGACTCTTTGCCACCCTATAGATGGTAGCCTGCCAGGCTCCTCTGTCCATGGGATTCTCCAGGCAACAATACTGGAGTGGGTTACCCGTGCTCTCCTCCAGGGCATCTTCCCAATCCAGGGACTGAACCTGAGTCTCTTATGTCTCCTGCATTGGTAGGCAGGCTCTTTACCACTCGTGCCACCTGGAAAGCCCCTAAATTTCCCACTCAGTGTTCTGCTTTTACAATCTAATCTAATTGGTTGTTTGTGCAGGTGCACTATTTACACATGGCATAGTGTCTGCCCTAATGCTGACATTTGCTTTTCCTTTGGCCTCAAATGTAGCTAAAGTAATCCCTCTAGCATACTGTTGCTACTGGAAACATAAGTTTAAGCTCTCTGATTTGCTGAGTAGGGCTGCATTAAAAAAAAAAAAATCAGTACACAGTACAGCTAAAGATGATGCAGAGGTACTTAGATGAAAACAGACAATTTTGCAGCAGATTGCCTAACATATTGGCAGTTCTCAAATCAGATCTCACATCAGATGAAATAAGTTTCAGAAAGTTATTTAGCATGAAGAATACATTATTAAATTCATCATATAAAGTGTTAATGCAGATCTTCTGGCTCTTATTGCTGCTTGCTTGCAGTCCTCTCTCTTGCAACACTGGTATCATAAACTTAACTGTCAGTGTGGGGTGAGCATTCTCCCTCCAATCAACTAGCAAACATGCTTTTTAGACATCATCTCTGCATGCTTAACCACACGTAGGTCACCTTCCAGCACTAGTGAAATTAAAACTTCAGAGATTTAGAATAATTTTTTTTTTCTATGTGCCATCAGAGTGGTCAGATTTTTAACACATTTGTATCTTTCTGTTATCTGAATTTGTGTTTTTAGTCCTATTTTGAGGAAATCACAATAGGTGAAGAGTGCATTTTTACTAGGACACATTTGATTTCTGAAATGAGGCAGCTTTAGATTTTTCAAATTACTAACTCTTAAAATTTTGCCATTAAATTTAGATTAATTCACATGGTTTTTCAAGCATGCTATTTCTTGTTGTCATTGTGGATATTTCTTAGAAGAGGCACTTCATGAAAGGCCAAGAAACTCGTGGAATAAGAGCAGCCATTTGAAGGAAAAGCAAGGAAAGCAGACCTGCATTTCAAGGATCAGAGAAGATGACTATTGTGACTCATAAGTAATTCCAATAGTGTCATCTTACTTTAATAGATGTTCAGTGCAAGCTGTATCAGAGCAGTTTTCCTAAGACAGTAAGATCTAAATTCTCTACCTAAGACACTTCATTTGTGTGTGGATGAGGTGACACCTAGCTTAAAATCATGAAAGAATTAATTTCTTAGGAATACACCCTGGTTTTACTGGTGCAAATAATTTTTCCCCTTGTGTTCTCAGTTTTTTCATGATGGATTAATAGCGTCTGACATGAGTAGTTTTATTTTTGACATCTGGCCTCAGTTAATATAGAACATTCTTTTTCCAGAGATAATCACCCAGTATCTTCTATTGACAACACATTTCTTCCAGGCACTATCTCAGCTACTTTATAGAAGAAATGTTTTTAGTCCTTACAGATTCCCAGTGAGATAAGTATCATTATGCTCATTTTACAGATTAGAAAACTAAATCTCAGCAAGATTGGCTGATATAAGTCTAGGATTTCACTTGTATAGTACCAAAACCATTTTACTACAGTGATTCCCATGTGCTATCCATTCTTCATTTTGCTTCCCATATACTGGAATGTTCATGTGGCAAACTTCCTAACTTTCATAGGGCCAATTCACATTGACTATATAAAGGCTGAAAGTTAATTCCTGATGTTATGGAAAACCATTAGGTGTATAAACGAGATTGTGAAGACAGACTATTTTGGGGTACTTGCCTGCTACAGCGTCCTCGGTAAATTTTCCCTTTTGTAATGAAATAATTATTCAAGATAATGCTTAGCACTGGATTTTCAAAATGCCCCTACCTTTAGATTTTTAAGATGTTATTTACTAAGCTTTAGTCACATTGACTAAAGCCAAAGCTTTAGTCACATTGTAGCTTTTAGCTACATTGGGAGATATACCTGTACTTCTTCTAGCTTTATTAATAATTGTAGATTTGAAATAATTATATTTGCCTTATTTTAATTGTTATTTGTACTTCCGAAAATGAATTTTATTCTTAGATATTGTAAAAATTGAGATCTTTGATGTATAACTGATTCACGTTACTGTATATCAGAAATTAACACAACATTGTAAATCAACTATACTCCAATACAAGTTTTTTGAGATATTTGTAACTGTATTTATTTTTCATGTCATCTTTTCTATTGAAATCTAAATGGGAAAATAGTTTTGTTATGAAATATTGTGTTTGTGATTATCCTTTTATCTTACATTATATCATTCATATTTTCATTTGATTTTACATAGAAAACAAAAATGATACATTTGATTTTACATAGAAATTCTGTGTGCCTTACTGTGTTTTTTTAAAAAACTAGGCTTTTTCTATGAATTGATTAGCATTTGGTTTATCCTTAATAAATGGAAAGCAATTCACCCTAAGAAAACTGTGAAACTGTTTTGTCTCAGCAGGCTCCATTGTGAAAGCCCAGCATGAGCTAGAGTGATGTGAGACAGGCCATGCTGTAGCAGACTGTTGCTGTACATTTTAAATGCTCATAAATTACCATCAGTAGATGATGGGTAAAAAAACGGACAAATGTGAACAGCATGAACATCAACCACACTTTAATTAGTGGTGGCTCCCCAGTAAACAAAATCACACATTAGATTGCAGAGCAAAATTCCTAGAAGAAACACAACTAGGCTTCATTAATAGTATCATATCCATTAAATTAATGGTAACATTTATGTTCATATGGATAAATATTTACCAAGAGCTTTTACACATATATTTTCTTATCTAATTTTTACAATGGCCCTGAGGAATAAATAAGGTGATTTTTTTGTAATCATGTTACAAGATCATAAGGCACAGCTCATTATCCTAATGGAAAATTTTGCTTTAACCCTAACTTTAAAGCAATATGTTCTGTGAAAATGTATTCAAAATGTGCACCAAAACTTAAAACTAAGCTATTTTACACTTATTAATTTTCTTTTCATTTCCCTTAGACACATTGGCTTATTCCAAAGGAAAAAGAGAGAGTGATCTATAAAACAAATTAAGAATGTGTGAGATCTATAGGAATGCAAGAAAAAATCATAGAAGAACTAAAATCTTATTATACAACTCACTTATTTCAAGAGAACAATTGGCTAGAAGCAGATAAAGGCTAAGAATTCAAGATCTAAATGTTATCAGTTACTCAGTTCTGTGATACCTCTTTCATTCAACAAACCAAGGCTTTCCCAGCTACAACCTTTGCCAGTACTTGATAAAGATGGCATTAGCCCATGGAGCCTCATCTGATTTCTGGAGCCTTTAAAAAAAGGTGGAATCTTAAAGAGCTTAAATAAAATAAATGTCTGTGGTTGGAGAAAAAAATTAAAACATTGATTTCAAGGGATTCTTAATATATGGAAATAAATGAAATATTACCCATTTCAAAATATTTCATTCTCACTTAATGTATTATTTAAAAGTTTATATTCTGTCTCATTTACTTCCATGTTTTAATAACTATCTAGTATAACATAAACATTTTTATTTATAATTCTAATCTGACTATGCCAAAGCCTTTGACTGTGTGGACCACAATAAACTGTGGAAAATTCTGAAAGAGATAGGAACACCAGACCACTTGACCTGCCTCTTGAGAAACCTGTATACAGGTCAGGAAGCAACAGTTAGAACTGGACATGGAACAACAGACTGGTTCCAAATAGGAAAAGGAGTACATCAAGGCTGTATATTGTCACCCTGCTTATTTAATTTATATGCAGAGTACATCATGAGAAACCCTGGGCTGGAAGAAGCCCAAGCTGGAATCAAGATTGCGGGGAGGAATATCAATAACCTAGATATGCAGATGATACCACCCTTATGGCAGAAAGTGAAGAGCAACTAAAAAGCCTCTTGATGAAAGTGAAAGAAGAGAGTGAAAAAATTGGCTTAAAGCTCCACATTCAGAAAATGAAGATCATGACATCTGGTCCCATCACTTCATGGGAAATAGATGGGGAAACGGTGGAAACAGTGTCAGACTTTTTTTTTTGGGGGGGGGGCTCCAAAATCATTTCAGATGGTGATTGCAGCTATGAAATTTTTAAAAGACTCTTACTCCTTGGAAGGAAAGTTATGACCAACCTAGATAACATATTGAAAAGCAGAGATATTACTTTGCCAACAAAGCTCCATCTAGTCAAGGCCATGGTTTTTCCTGTGGTCATGAATGGATGTGAGAGTTGGACTGTGAAGAAAGCTGAGCGCTGAAGAACTGATGCTTTTAAACTGTGGTGTTGGAGAAGACTCTTGAGAGTCCCTTGGACTGCAAGGAGATCAACCAGTCCATTCTAATGGAGATCAGTCCTGAGTGTTCCTTGGAGGGACTGATGCTAAAGCTGAAACTCCAATATTTTGGCCATCTCATGTGAAGAGTTGACTCACTGGAAAAGAGCCTGATGCTGGGAGGGACTGGGGGCAGGAGGAGAAGAGGACAACAGAGGATGAGATGGCTGGATGGCATCACCGCTTCGATGGACATGGGTTTGAGTGATCTCTGGGAGTTGGTGATGGACAGGGAGGCCTGATGTGCTGCAGTTCTTGGGATCACAAAGGGTTGGACATGACTGAGTGACTGAACTAACTAACTAACTAACTAATGACATTTTAAAAAATTTAGGTTCAGTCTTCTGGAATGATTATGGTATGTAATCCTTTGCTCAGTTTTTACTGTGTCTGGAATGCTTTTTTTTTAAATATATTTTACCTTTAGTATGATGATATTTGAATCATTTAAGATATGCAAAATACTGTTTTAACTTTCTCTCTATGTTGGTCCCTCACTATTGCTTCTGCAGAAAAGTCATTTCTAGAAAGGATCCTTAACTTAAAAGTTCAGTTCTAAACACAACTTTGTGAATCAGGTTAAATAAGCTTTGCTGGCTGATATACAGTTGTGCTTATATTTTAACTTCAATAAAAACCTAGTAATTTTCAAAAACTACTTATACAAAACTGGTTGACTAAATGAATGGAGATTTAATTAATGAAAGGAAGTTCCAAATCTATAAAACCACACAAACCTGAGACATATTAGAGCTTTTATAATAGTTGTTTCTGTGGTATAGGA
Source organism: Aepyceros melampus (assembly GCA_006408695.1). Classification (NCBI taxonomy): domain Eukaryota; kingdom Metazoa; phylum Chordata; class Mammalia; order Artiodactyla; family Bovidae; genus Aepyceros; species Aepyceros melampus. The sequence continues at coordinate 18,245 of SJXQ01008278.1, read as the reverse complement.
GACATTCAGGTTCAGACAGCCAAGGAATCCCTTAGGTTGGTAAGGACTTTGAAAGTGTTCTGGTTAAAGTTCTCATACATTTTAGGCATTTATTTTAATTACTTTTGTTAATATATAGGGAAAACATAAATACAAACATTTAGCCAGCATTCTCTATATTCCAGGCTCTATCTGAACAGCTAAGCACTTCATTTCTTACCATCCTAAGCATTTTCTTTTTCAGTAGGTATCATTATTTCCTTTATTTTACAAATGAGGAAATAAGCACAGAGAAGGTAGAGAAATTACTTTGCAATGATCACCAAGACAGCTGTGATCTAATTCACTCTACTAGCTCTCCATCTTGAGTCCAAAGACTTCTAAAGGTAACTAGTTCACATGCTGATAATCTTAAATTAAGTGCTTGCCATGGTCTGAACTGTGCCACACTCAAATTCATATGCTGAAGCCCTTCCCCTAATGTGACTATGTTTGGCAATGAACCATTGGGAATTAATTAGGTTTGTATGCACTCAGAAGGGTGGGATGGTCATGCTGGATGTCCTCTCTCTCTCTGCCAGATGAAGACACAGAAAAGGCAGCTACTTGCCAATCAATAAGAGAGCTTTCCAGAACCTAACCATCTTAGCATCCTGATTTTGAACTTCTAGATTCAAGACTGTGAGAAAATAACTTTCTGCTGTTTAAGCCACCACCCCTGTCTGTGGTATTTTGTAATTGCAGCTCAAGTTGATTAAGACAGTATTTTCATACTACCTTTGTAATAAGAGGCTTAAAAAGTCTCTGTCTACCAACCTTACTAAGTCAGTCATTTATCATCTGCTTGAACATTTTTGATTTGTTTATCTAATTATTTCTAGCTCATTATTACTTCTCATACTTTAATTTTATTTATTTCTGCTTATTTTTTTCCTCAGAATATTGTTGAGGGACTCTGAAATAACTACCACAAATTAAATACCATGGTTTAAAATTAATCTTTTTAAATATAAATTGATTTGTTTTAATTGGAGGCTAATTACTTTACAGTATTGTGTTGGTTTTGCCATACATTGTCATGAATCCACTACGGGTGTACATGTGTTAACCAGACTACCTTAAAACCTTCAATTCACATTTTTTTGATGCTTAAATACTCATGAAGCTCACTAAGCATTTTCAGTATCTAACAGTGTCTTTATTTGTCTCCATTTTTGTCTGAAAATTGTGAAGGTGATTATCAAATCAGTGGGAAATAAAGGCATGATATCCCAGCTTTTCCACATGTAAGCAAATTTATCCTTCTCTGAGGATTATTGGACAAGCTCTAAAGTGTTACAGAGTTCAATTCCAAAGCCTTCTTAAATGAAAAGTAATTTAACAAATGATTGTTTGTGATTCTGCTGCAAATATAAAAGGAAAAAAAAATATGCTTTTTAAGTGGCCAGAATTCTTGAAACATGCTTTCTTCCTATTCATACCACTTCCTTCTTCTGTTTCATAAATTCCTACCTACTCATAATAACTTTCCTTTTTCTAGAAGAAATTCTGACTTATTCAGGAAGGATTTGCTCTAATTCTTGTATATCTCTGCTTAGTAATTATAACCAGAGATAATTATTTTTACTCATATGATTCATTATGCGTATTTCCTAAAAGGGGTGTTATAAATATTTGTTCACAGACCTAGTATTCAATACAGAATCACTTTTGCTTGTTGGTCTAATGAATGAAAGAATGCAGTGAAAATATTTTGAAAAAATATCCAGAAAATTATTGTAGAAAAGCAGACATGTTTCTAACAAACAGTGTGAAAGAAATAATTTAAAAAGCAATCAATGGAAATATTTCATATAATGATAATTAAAGATCAATAGTCTCAACATGTAAGAGAAAAAATCCTGAAACCTTGTAGGATATGTAATATACTGCTTTTTTAAAATTTATATGTATAGAAAAATACACCTTTATGTATCAGAATGAATCTACATATAAGTAATCATAACTAACATTCTGAGCACTTAGCATTTGACAAATTTTTTTCTAAAATACTTACAAGTACTGTGTTTTGCTTAGTTGCTCAGTCGTGTCCAACTCTTTGCAACCCCATGGGACTGTGTCCATGGGGATTCTCCAGGCAAGAATACTAGAGTGGGTTGCCATGTCCTCCTCCAGTGGTTCTTCCTAACCCAGGGATCGAACCCAAGTCTCCAGCTGTTGCAGGCATATTCTTTACCATCTAAGCCATGGAAGCCCATGAATACTGGAGAGGGTAGCCTATCCCTTCTCCAGGGGATCTTCCTGAGCCAGAAATCAAACCAGGGGCTCCAGCATTGCAGGTGGAGTCTTTACCAGTTGAGCTACCAGGGAAGCCCCAAATCACTCAATTATCACAAATAAAATATACTAACTTAAGACTCTCATAAACAAAAATGTAGACAGTGTTTTGAAAAATTTTGTAGATAAATTTGTCATACATTTTTGTTTAACAAAAACATAAATTTGTTAATAAATTAACCTTAGAAAAGTCACTTGACAAACTTCCATTTATCAGAAGTCTTTTATTTGATGGCAGAAAAGATAGCAAAAATAGGTCAATATTTAGGTCAATTATACTAAGACCCTCCCTGGAATAAATCATATCTATATTTGAAAAAGGAAATTTGATTAGTAATTTATTCAATGCTAATTAGTTTCTAGCCACAAGCCACCTTTACCACCCACATCACCCCTTCATTCCAATACCTTTGGGTTAGTTCCACTCTCTTTCTAAATGTTGTTTAACCTAAAATGTCTTTAGGGGATAATTTTCTAACCATCTTTTAAACTACCACCCCAGTTTCTCTCAAACTAAGATGCATCAAAAAAGTTCTTTTTTTTTTTTAAATGAAACAAAGTTAATATTAAAGCATAAGTGGTATATGACAATTTGATAGTTTCTAGTAAAGATAACATTCTTCTGTATATTATATGGAAAATTACATCTAAATTCTAGGTTAATGGCATTGCGGAAAACAACAAAATGATTAAATGAGTTAATAAATAGCCTAAACTTCAAAGTTTCCTAGTTTTAAATTATAAAAATGGTCTAAATTTCAAATAACTGGTATGAACTGAAAAATATTATGGAACTCATTTTTTGCTGTCTTGGAAATTTTGATGTGAAAGCCACTAACAATAATTTAGTTAAATAGGAATATTTACCAATTTAAGGTATTTGTCAATCAATAAATCTGTTTGATAACTTCCTACTCTGTATATATTAAACATGTACATATACTACAGTATGTATATGTACACATACAGACACATATAATCATATTTATTTCAGTCAGAGATCTACACTGAGTCCCTCTTCTTTTGTGTACAAGGCCATCAATTATTTTAAACGTGCTTTATTAGGAAACTGCCTCTTATTTTACATTACTTCTTTAACAATTTCAATAACTGTAAAATTTTGAATAATATGCCTTTTATTATAGATCTTATATATTAATATAAAATCTCATAAGTACTGATTATAAAAGTCTTATGTGGATTGAAATTGTATTATCTGTTATTTTCACTTTGCAACGAGCTAGTCAAACTCTTTGTGACTGCATGGACTATATAGTCCAGGCTAGAATATTTTCCATGCCTATATTCTCCAGGCCAGAATACTGGAGTTGGTACCCTTTCCCTTCTCCAGGGAATCTTTCCAACCTAGGGATCGAACCCAGGTCTCCTGCATTGCAGGCATATTCTTTACCAGCTGAGCCACCGGGGAAGCCCAATGAGAGAGTTACAAAATATTTAAAAGGTGCCTAGCATCTGATGGGGCTTCTCTGGCGGTTCTGCAGTAGAGAATCTGCCTGCAGTACAGGGAAATAGGTTTGATCTCTGGGTTCTGGAGCATCACCTGCAGGAGGAAATGACAACCTACTCCAGAATTCTTTCTGGGAAACTTTCATGGACAGAAGACCCCCAATGGGCTATATACAATCTGTGGGGGTCTCAAAGAGTCAGACACAATTGAATGATTAAATGCAGAACATTAGCATCTGATAAAGTTTTAACAATGACCTTTTACTGACAATCAAAAGTCCTGAAATATCTGAAAACATACTGCCAGCATTAAGTGATTATGATTCCAGTTATTACTAGATTCATAGTGATATGATACATCTTTCTCACTTTCTCCATTAGGTATTATTATCCCCATTTGACGAATGTAGAAACTAAGGCTGTCAAAAGGGAAGGGAATCATCAGCTAGTTAAGAGGAAAAACGAATGAGTCAATCACCTAGTCTCCTGACTACCAGCAATCTGTCCACTGACTTACACAGAAAGAGGGACAACCAGGAATTTTGAACACTTTTTTATAATATACACATTTCTAGTCTAAATGCTATTAATTATAATGATATTTATATAATATTTGCACTGGTTTTTTGGAAGTAGTCAAATCTAATTAATATCAATAGCTACTTTCATATTTACTTTCTACATCCTTTGGCTTATGGCATTGCTTCAATAACTTTGAGAATTTTACCATTATGCTCTCAAAATCTAAGTAAGCATAATTACCTGGAATAAGTCAATAGCTATCTTATTCTATTTTCACAAACATGATTCTATCACTAAGCAATGGGGAGGCATGGAGTACACTGACTAAATTTACATTTGAGATAAGTTGACTTAGCTGTGAAGAGTAAATTTGCTAATCAGATATGCCATCTAGGAGGATGTTGCAGGCAGAAAAGTGAGAGATGACAAGGCTCTAAACTGAGGCAGTGACAGTGGAACCAAATAAATGTGCGAGAGATAAGGAAGAGCAGTATGGAAAGTGTCTTAGAGTCAGTGGATCCCTGAGATCCAATAGCTTGCAAAGAAAATACAGGGAAAAAATGAGGAAGAATGAAAGTTTGTAGGGAAGCTTTGTATTTTTATACAATTAGGTTTTAAGCGCTATATATTGGGTTCATAATTAAAATCTATTTGCTAAATTAATTAATATAAATATCTTGTAAATGGTTGTTTCAGATATCAACATAGAATTTAAGGTTCTACAAAATCTTTTATTCATTCATTTTAAGGAGAAAATAAGACACAAGTTAAAGTTAGCTTAAAACTCTTACCAGCTATAAGCTTCATGTACACTCGTGGCTGATTCATGTCGATGTGTAGCAAAACGAATACAGTATTGTAAAGCAAAACAAACTAAAAAATAAAATTAATTAAAGGAAAAAAACATACGAGATTGTGCTTTAATGTTTCTTAACTTGGAGCATTACACACTTAAATTTTAAGAAATTTTAATTAAGAAATTTTAATCCCTGTAAACTCAAAATACAAAAAAAAAAAAAAAAAAGGAAATGTGTGAATAGCTTGACTTTATATTCACAGATGGGAGGGTAAAAAACTAATATCAATATCAATCCAAATAAGATACTAATCACCACTAATGTTAAATACATATGGCATAGAACAGAATATCTAATCTGACTTAATTAAAATTTAAATTCATAGTATGCAAAAGAATAAGAATACAATCGTTCCCCTTTTATCTGCACACACAAGTAATATCAGGTTGCACAATCACATTCCATTGCAAAATATAATGCTATTTCATGAAGAATAGACAGAGAAAGTGATACTGATGAATAAATTATTGTTTCAAGTGCTTGAACTGCATATAAATTTACTTTTTAGAAGGGCTGTTAAACAAAAGTACTTGAGTGTTGATCTATTTAGTGTGTTGTAAAAAACAACAACAACAAATAAAACTGTATGGCCTTTGCCCTAATTTTAACCTCTTTTAGCTCTCATACCCAAGCATCTCTATCATATCAGTATGAAAACCTGTTTTAAAGGAAATATTAGTCTCTCAGTCATGTCCAGCTCTTTGTGACCCCGTGGACTGAGCCTGCCAGGTTCTTCAGTCCATGGACTTCTCCAGATAAGAATACTCAAGTGGGTTTTATTTCCTCCTCCAAGGAATATTCCTGACCTAGGCATTGAACTCAGGTCTCCTGCATTGCAGGCAGATTCTTTTCCCTCTGAGCCATTGCAGGCAGATTCTTTTCCATCTAGGATTCAATGCCTCGTCTCAGAATGAGACTGTACACAATCCATTTGATGCTATGGTAGAAAGTTGCTTGGGGCTGAGTGGTGTATCTTTTGATCTACATTTGGAATATACTTTTCACTTTTACTTTTATTTTGAAACTATTACATAATCACCAGCGTGTCTAATTATGCTAATTTCTTCTCAGCACATGAAAGTTATAATGGGAAAAATGAGGCAAGATCAAAAAGGAAGGTTTATATAATCCAATAATAGTTGAGAATGTTGAAGTGGAACAGAGGTCCTGATTTGGGAAATTAAATGAACACATATTTTCTACACAGAATATATATTGTTTTTGAAGAAATGTTTTCCATTCATCTGACTTTACACAGAACTGTTTACAAAGAATTATTTCAGATAGTTAAGAAAATTATATTAAAAAAAAAAAAAAAGTAAAATAGACCTCACAGCTTCAATGCTGTGTGCTGAGTGTGTGTTGTGCTTAGTCAGTCATGTCTGACCGCATGGACTGTAGCCTGCCAGGCTCCTCTGTCCATGGGGATTCTCTCCAGGCAAGAATACTGGAGTGGGTTGCCATGTCCTCCTCCAGGAGATCTTCCCAACTCAGGGATCAAAACCATGTCTCCTGCATTGCAGGAGGATTCTTTACCATATGAGCCATCAGGGGAGCACCAAATTTAAGATATTTAAAATATAAAAAATGCACCTAAAAGGAATGCAAATTTATAAGCAGTTTTTAAATTATTAAAATCCACAGTGTAAACTGAAAAATCCATTGTAAGTCAGCAAAACTGGAGAAACAAAAAAATATTCAGATGTATTAAATAGACTTCAGTGTATATATAGGAAGTTTAGAGCCAGTTCATTGATAGAGACAAATGACTTTTCCCTAGACTCCACATCTAGAAGACTTCTGTTACAATGGTCTTTATTTCAGTTTACTAACAATAGGATGTTGTTCACAATTATCTGCTATTGTCGTTATCACTTCTTGGTGGCTCTTGATGAATGCTAAGGGACATAAAATACAATGAAGGAAAATTTTCACATGAACAGAGATCAAATATTTTCAAAAATTTGGTATGAGGAGAAAGTACAATTATGAATGAAAATATGAGAATTAAAATAAGACTGGCAACTCATTAATTTGAAAAGTTGGAAAAGTAAATCCACATGAATAAACAAAAAAGAGCCACAGCACACTTTATAATTTTACAAAAGAAGGCACTATTCCAAGAGACAGGAAACATACTACATCACCAAACATGTACAGATATGTGGGCATCATATGAGATCTCAGAATTTTGAAGGTGGCTTTTGGAAAATACTGTAGCTCTTCTTTAAATATATAATATATATCAGTTTCAGGACTTTGAGAGAACTTATATGGCAAAAATTCAGATTTGAAGTTTCCAGTAATTGTCAGATGTTCTTAGTTCTTACATAAAGCTATCATGTAGTTTTTTTTTTAATGTTTATTAAAAAAATTTAATTGGAACATAGTTGCTTTACAGTGTTGTGTTAGTTTCTGCTGTACAGGGAATCAGTTATACACATACATATATCTACTCTGTTTTAATCTTCACTACTTTGTTTTCTTTTTTTAATATAAATTTATTTATTTTAATTGGAGGCTAATTACTTTACAATATTGTCTTGGTTTTGCCATACACTGACATGAGTCTGCCACGGGTGTACAGGTGTTCCCCATCCTGAATCCCCCTCACACCTCCCACCCTATCCCACCCCTCTGGGTCATCCCAGTGCACCAGCCCTGAGCATCTTGTATCATTCATCGAACCTGGACTGGCAATTTGTTTCACATATGATATTATACATGTTTCAATGCCATTCTCCCAAATCACTCCACCCTTGCATCTCCCACAGAGTCCAAAAGACTTCTATACATCTGTGTCTCTTTCGCTGTCTTGCATACAGGGTATTGTTACCATATTTCTAAATTCCATATATATGTGTTATTATACTGTATTGATGTTTTTCTTCCTGGCTTACTTCACCCTGTATAATAGGCTCCAGTTTCATCCACCTCATTAGAACTGATTCAAATGTATTCTTTTTAATGGCTGAGTAATACTCCATTGTGTATATATACCACCGCTTTCTTATCCATTCGTCTGCTGATGGACATCTAGGTTGCTCCATGTTCTGGCTATTGTAAACAGTGCTGTGATGAACATTGGGGTACACATGTCTCTTTCAATTATGGTTTCCTCAGTGTGTATGTCTAGCAGTGGGATTGCCGGGTCATAAGGCAGTTCTCTTTCCAGTTTTTTTAAGGAATCTCCACACTGTTCTCCATAATGGCTGTACTAGTTTGCATTCCCACCAACAGTGTAAGAGGGTTTCCTTTTCTCCACACTCTCTCCAGCATTTATTGCTTGTTGACTTTTGGATCGCAGCCATTCTGACTGGTGTGAAATGGTACCTCATTGTGGTTTTGATTTGCATTTCTCTGATAATGCGTGATGTTGATTATCTTTTCTTGTGTTTGTTAGCCATCTGTATGTCTTCTTTGGAGAAATGTCTATTTAGTTCTTTGGCCCATTTTTTGATTGGGTCATTTATTTTTTTTGGAATTGTGCTGCAGGAGTTGCTTGTATATTTTTGGGATTAATTCTTTGTCAGTTGCTTCATTTGCTATTCTTTTCTCCTATTCTGAAGGTTGTCTTTTCACCTTGCTTATAGTTTCCTTTGTTGTACAGAAGCTTTTACTTTTAATTAGATCTCATTTATTTTTGCTTTTATTTCCAATATTCTGGGAGGTGGGTCATAGAGGATCCTGCTGTGATTTATGTCAGAGAGTGTAATCTTCACTAGTTTGAAGCTTTTCTCAGCTATGAGGACCATATGTCTGCAGTTCTAAGATAATACCACTGGGGCTAGTCTTGCCTATCTCCTCAGGCAAATGATATCGCAATAGAGATGATTTTCTCCAAGAAATTATCATTTTATTGAAAAGATACAAATGCATTGCTTACATAACTAGGTTTTTTTTTTTTTTCATAATATAAAAATTGTGGTTCAAACAAAATTGACATCTGGGGGATATACTAGGAGATTAACATAATTCATTATCTCTATAAATGCAATGTCATTTACTGAGCATTTGGTTGAGCATGTTCCACAACTGTATTAAGACTCACAAAACTCTAGGAAAGATACCATTATCATCTCCATGTCTGAAATGGAAGTAAGGTTCAGATAGGTTAGAAATGTCTTCATAGTCTAACATCTGCTTACATGCTGAGGGTCATATTTAGTTCTAAACTCATGCTATGTTGACTTACTTGCAGCTTCCTGAAAATTCTCATCTCACATATTTGTGCATGTTATTTTAAGAATATGTTTGTACTATGTTTCCACTCACAGGAATCCTTCCTTTCCTCTACTCAGCAATTTGATATGTTACTATCCTACAAGTGTCATCTTAAATCATATTTTCTGTGGAGAAACTTATCCTGTACACAAAATAGGTTATATTTATACAGTTCTAATAAGTTATAATTTTCTGTAATATTATCAAGTATGCAATTACAAATAATAAATGCTAAATCATATTAAAGGATATATCCCATACCATCTTATTTTATCCTGAAAGAAAATTTACCAAACTATTATATTTCCAAACTATTAGCAAACATTTCTAAAGATTAGTTTTCTGGCAAGTTAAATTCTTTTGCTTAGAGGATTCTAACTGAAACTAGATTAAGCAAACAAAACAAACTTCTTATTGGTACATAAAATGGAAATTACAGGAATAGTCTCATTTAAGAACTGACTTGATCTAAACATACACATCTCTTTCTTCATTATAAGCTATATTTCATACTCAGGTTGGCACTGTCAGGGAAAGATGGCCATTAACTAACAAAGAGTTAAATATCCTTACAGAAGGTGATTTTTAAAAAAGAGATTCTTCCTCCCTTAGGGTCCATTTAATCTCAGTGAGGACTCAATTTTGGTTAATAAGTCTTCCTCTGGAGAAAAGAATGAGTTCTGTGATTGGCTAGGGTCGGGTCAGTTGCACCCTCAAGTGACTAGAGAGTGTACAGTGCATTAATTAATTTGATCAGAAACACCTGGAATGAATGAGAAACAAAAAATTCCCAATGCATAGATGAGGCTGCTAACATACAAAATATTAAATATTCACCAGAGATGCATAGCTAAAGAAATATATCATGCAATGTAAGATTTCAGGCTGAGCATATATTTTCTTTTGCACATTTTTATTTAAAATAGATTCATATTTGAATATTTCTGTACTGCTGAAAGAGATGAAACAACTAAGTTCTTAAAGGTTTGCAATGTCATGGGAGGTTAGACAGATTGTGGATCTGTACATGATTCCTCCAGGGAATATTTTTTGTGGATGATCCTGCCCTAGAGACAACAGGAACACAATCTTGTGGCTATGCATTATTTTATAGAATTGGAACAGTGTAATGGATTGATAATAGTGGACCTGAAATGGAGAGAATAAACCAAGTTGCTACAGGCAAAGTACACTTGCAGATGAAAATCCACAAAGCTAGAAGCCAAATTTTTGCTGCCTTAGCAGCTCCCCAACCAAGGATGCATTAATTAGATAGGGAGATAAACTGTGTTGCTAAAGCCAACCTATTCTTTGTTTATGGTTTTGAGGCTTTGAGTGACAACAGTGAGCATCAAGATCCAAACTCCAGTCATTATGGACAAAGGTAAGGGAATGTCCCAAACTAAAACCCTTGCAGGAACTGAGGATGAGAAATACAGTCTTTGCTTGAATTTCAAGTGAAAGGGTCTGACCCCACATAGGTGAGGAAACTAGGTAAAGTGGAGTAAAGAACAAAATGATAAAGTGAATATTTCATGGATGGATTTATTAGAGCATAATCTGGACTAGCCCATCCGACTATGGACAGTTAGAAACAGCAGAGTCGAATTTTAGAACCAGTACTTACCTCCTCCGTAAATCACAAAAAAACACTCTCAATTGGTATTAAATATTAGTAATATGGTGAGAGATGATGGGGACTAGACATTGTCAGTAGAAATGTCATAAAGACTATAACAGTAAAATGATTTATAATGATGGAAATTCTAAAAAGGGTAAAGCAGGGAACAAGAGCAGATGAACTTGTAGGTTGTCAGCAAGCCACTGTGAATGTCACAGTTTCTTTGTAGATATTTTAGGTCTAGATGCTAATCTGGCTACTTCATTCAATGGACAAAGATGCATAAGAAAAATTACCTTCCCAAGATCACATATTTGCACAAAGTCATAACTTGGATTATAATTCAAGAGATTTATAATCCAGTGTCTTTCATTATATCATATTGGTTATCATAAAAAGAACTATAGTCACTAAAAACACATTTTTCTACACTATATTGTTACTAACATTTAGGTCTTGAATTAAACTATATTTTTGCCGAAAAATAAGAACTTTCCCACTTCTGACAATGAGACATTTTATTAAAGTTTCATTTACTAAAGTCACTGTTTTAGGTATACTCTTGGAGCATAATACTCTTGGAGCATTATGCACATGTACTCAAGTATATGTGTCTGTATGCATAGATTTTAAGTTATTTTACTGGATGATATTCTGCTTTTAGCATTTTACAGAATCTCCATACTGCTCTACATAGTGACTGTACCAATTTACATTACCAGCAATGGTGTAGGAGGGTTTTGTTTTTCTCCACATTCTCTCCAGCATTTATTGCTTGTAGAGTTTTTGAAAATGGTCATTCTTTCTGGTATGAGGTGACAACTCATTGTAGTTTCAATTTGCATTTCAAGAGAGTTCCAGAAGAACGTCTATTTATGCTTTATTGACTATGCCAAAGCCTTTGACTGTGTGGATCACAATAAACTGTGGAAAATTCAGAAAGAGATGGGAATACCAAACCACCTGACCTGCCTCTTGAGAAATCTGTATGCAGGTCAGGAAGCAAAGTTAGAACTGGACATGGAACAAAACACTGGTTCCAAATAGGAAAAAGAGGACGTCAAGGCTGTATATTGTCACCTTGCTTATTTAACTTATGTGAAGAGTACATCATGAGAAACTCTGGGCTGGAAGAAGCACAAGCTGGAATCAAGATTGCTGGGAAAAATATGAATAACCTCAGATATGCAGATGACATCACCCTTATGGCAGAAAGTGAACAGGAACTAAAGAGCCTCTTGATGAAAGTGAAAGAAGAGAGTGAAAATGTTTGCCTAAAGCTCAACATTCAGAAAATGAAGATCATGGCATCTGGTCCCATCACATAATGGCAAATAGATGGAGAAATAGTGGTAACAGTGTCAGACTTTATTTTTCTGGGCTCCAAAATCACTGTAGATGGTGACTGCAGCCATGAAATTAAAAGATGCTTACTTCTTGGAAGGAAAGTTATGAACAACATAGATAGCACATTCAAAAGCAGAGATATTACTTTGCCAACAAAGGTCATCTAGTCAAACTTAGGGTTTTTCCAGTGGTCATGTATGGATGTGAGAGTTGAACTATAAAGAAAGCTGAGTGCCAAATAATAGATGCTTTTGAACTGTGTTGTTGGAGAAGACTCTTGAGAGTCCCTTGGAGTGCAAGGAGATTCAACCAGTCCACTGTAAAGGAGATCAGTCCTGGGTGTTCATTGGAAAGAATGATGCTAAACTGAAACTCCAATACTTTGGCCACCTCATGTGAAGAGTTAACTCATTGGAAAAGGCCCTGATGCTGGGAGGGATTGGGGGCAGGAGGAGAAGGGTATGGCAGAGGATGAGATGGCTGGATGGCGTCACTGACTCAATGGACATGAGTTTAAGTAAATTGCAGGAATTGGTGATGGACAATGAGGCCTGGCATGCTGCGGTTCATGGGGTCACAAAGAGTCGGACACAACTGAGCGACTGAAGTGAACTGAACTGAACTGAATAATTAGTGATGTTGAGCATCTTTTCATGTGCTTTTTACCCATATGTATGACTTTTTGGAGAAATTTTTCTGTAGGTCTTTTGCTCATTTTTTGCCTGGGGAGTGTTTGTTTTTTTATATTGAGCTTCATGGGCTATTTGTATATTTTATTTTTTAGGGCTCCAAAATCACTGCAGATAGTAATTGCAGCCATGAAAGTAAAAGATGTTTACTCCTTGGAAGGAAAGTTATGACCAACCTAGACATCATATTGAAAAGCAGAGACATTACTTGGTCAGCAAAGGTCCATCTAGTCAAGGCTATGGTTATTCCAGTGATCATGTATGGATGTGAGAGTTGGACTATAAAGAAACCTGAGCACCATAGAATTGATGCTTTCGAACTGTGGTGTTGGAGAAGACTTTTGAGAGTCCCTTGGACTGCAAGGAGATCCAACCAGTCCATCCTAATTGAGATCAGTCCTGGGTGTTCCCCAGAAGGACTGATGTTGAAGCTGAAACTTCGATAGTTTGGCCACCTTCTGTAAAGAGCTGACTCACTTGAAAAGACCCTGATACTGGGAAAGATTGAGGGCAGGAGGAGAAGGGTACGACAGAGGATGAGATGGTTGGATGACATCACCGACTCAATGGACATTGGTTTGGGTGAACTCCGGGAGTTGATGGACAGGAAGGCCTGGCATGCTGCAATTCATGGGGTCACAAAGAGTTGGACACGACTGAGTGACTGAAATGAACTGAATCACCATTAATGATAAAACAATTCATTTTAAGCCACTAATTTGTTACTTTTATAATTTTGTTTTTCATTAATGTTTATACACATCACACACATCTGAAATTATCATTTCCCTAAATGAGTACTTACAAAATTTCATAAGAAAATAATACTGTTTAGAAGATTATATTGCAAATTTTCTTAAGTGTAAGAATCCAAGCCCATAATACTATTTTACTAAGCTTTATAACTGATGAAATCCATTTGAGAAAAGAAATTATATAAAATGATACAACCTGGCATGAATTATTAACATCTTCAAAGTACATTCATATAGATAATTTATAAGCTTAATATTCTCACAGATTCAATGGAAAAATTATTAGAATTTTATGTCAAATACAGATCTTTTTGTGGAATCATTACTTCAGAATGTTACAAACAAAAGTACAGAGAGTAGCAAATTCAAATAGCAACCTTGTGTGCAATAAACAGAAACTATTAGATTGCAAGGAGATCCAACCAGTCCATTCTAAAGGAAATCAGCCTTGGGTGTTCTTTGGAAATAATGATGTTAAAGCTGAAACTCCAGTACTTTGGCCACCTCATGCGAAGAGTTGACTCATTGGAAAAGACTCTGATGCTGGGAGGGATTGGGGACAGGAGGAGAAGGGGACAACCGAGGATGAGATGGCTGGATGGCATCACTGACTCGATGGACGTGAATTTGAGTGAACTCTGGGAATTGGTGATGGACAGGTAGGTCTTGTGTGCTGTGATTCATAGGGTCGCAAAAAGTCAGACAGGACTGAGAGACTGAACTGATACTGAATGTTTTCTAGAGTAGCCTCTTAGCAGTTCCAGAAGGCAATGGCAACCCACTCCAGTACCCTTGCCTAGAAAATCCCATGGATGGAGGAACCTGGTACGCTGCAGTCCATGGTGTCTTGAAGAGTCAGATATGACCGAGAGACTTTACTTTCACTTTTCATTTGAATGCATTGGAGAAGGAAAAGGCAACTCACTCCAGTGTTCTTGCCTGGAGAATCCCAGGGATGGAGGAGCCTGGTGGGTTGCCATCTATGGGGTCACACAGAGTCAGACACAACTGAAGTGACTTAGCAGCAGCAGCAGCAGCCCATATTTTACCATTAGTTTTGCATAGTTAACAAGGATAAGAAAAGCAATGATCATGGTGTTAATATTTGCTTATTATTACAGCAAAATTTAAAAATTCTCAGATAGTTCTTTAAAAATTTCATTTACCTTTTCTGAACTGCAACTCTTACTTTTCAGTAATACTCCACACGACTAGACTTACACATAATCTCTGTAATACTATTACTGGAAGATGGTGTAGCAGATAAATTATCAAGTAACCTTTACTCTCCCAAAACAAGTTTTATTGATTTTTGGATTGGTAAAAATAGATTCAATCTGTAATGAAAGAACTCATAATTTTATATTTTTCCATTAGATAATAAGGCAACCATCTCTAGTAATGTAAAGTATATCCAGTGATTGTGTTAGTTTATGTATTTTTCAATACTTTAGTCTCAAAATAATTTTTTTAAAAAGCTACCTAAATTTGTGCTCACAAAAAATTCCATACACCAGAAAAGAATTCACATTAGAACATAAAAGTGAAAATGAAAGTTGCTCAGTCATGTCCCACTCTTTGTAACCCCATGGACTGTAGTCTGCCAGGTTCCTCTGTCCATGGGATTGCCCAGGGAAGAATACTGAAGTGGGCTGCCATTCCTTTCTCCAGGAGATCTTCCCAACTCAGGCATTGAACCCACGTCTCCTGCATTGTCAGGTGGATTCTTTACCATCTGAGCCACCATGGATGGCCATGTTAGAATGTGGAGAACTTTAATAGCATAATTTAGATATTAGTTGTTTTGTGTCTATATAAGTGAAACTAAACATAGTATTCTATTGTGCATTGATGAAACCTATTGGTTAAGCTCCTTAAAGAATTATGTTACTCCTTTTTTGATTCTTTGTGTTAATCTTATGTGTTTCACAAACTTATTATCTTTTTTCTTTCTAACATATTTTATCTGTATTATTGGGTATTTTCTCTGGTAGCCATTTCATATGTATTAGCTATTAACCCATGTTTATTAAGGCTACTTTTAGAATTACAAAAATTCCCTAAGAAAAGTCAATAAAAACAAAAACAAATAAAAGGGATTAAGTCAAACTAAAAACTTTTTCCACAGTGAAGGAAATCACCAAAAAATGAAAAGGCAATCTACTGAATCAGAGAAGATATTTGCAAAAGATATCTCTAATAAGGGGTTGATGACCACAGTAAATAAAGAACTCATATAACTCTTTATTAAAAAAAAACAAAACTGATTTAAAAATGGACAGAGGACCTGAGTAGACATTTTTCAAAGATGGTATACAGATGGTGAATAAGCACATGAAAAAGTACTCAACATCACTGGGAAATGTAACTCAAAATCATAATAGGATACCAACTCACACCTATCAGAATAATACTCTATCCATGTGATTTTCCTGGCAAGAGTACTGGAATAGGTTACTGTGCTCTCCTCTAGGGATCTTCACAACCCAGGGACTGAATCCACATCTCTTGCATTGCAGGCTGGGGAAACCCTCTATCAGAATAGCTGTTATCAAAATGATATTTAAAAAATTATTGGCAAGAATGTGGAGAAAACAGAACCCTCAAGCAATGCTGGAGGGAGTGTAAATATTCATAGCCACCAAGGAAAATAGTTAAGAAAGTTCTTTGAAAAAAAAGAAGAAGAAGAAGAAGAGCTATACAATATAGCAATTCTACATCTGAGTATTTGTTCAAAGATTAAAAAAAAAACACTAATTCAAAAAGATATATGTACCCCTTTGTTCAGCTATTTACAATAGCTAAGATATGGAAGCAAAATTAATGGATAAAGGAGATGTAATGACTTTGTATAATGGATGGACCTGGAGGGTATTGGGTTAAGTGAAATAATTCCAACAGAGAAAGATGCCCCAGATATCCCTTAATGGTTGAATGAATAAGTACATTGCAGCATATGTTACCATAGAATGCTAGTCAGTGATCAAAAGGAGCAAATCACTGAGTTATGCAGCAACTTGTATGCATCCATAGGAACTAGGCCAAATGGGGAAAAAAAAAAAAAAACTAACTAAATTCTAAAGTTACATGCTGTATGAAATCATTTATATTTGTTAGTGATAGCCAGCGATCAGGAATAGGAACAGATAGGAGGTAGGTGTGGCTATAAAACAGACACACCAGGGATCCATGTGGTGATAGAATGGTTTTGAGTCTTGACTGCATCATGTTAATATCCTCATTGTAATATCATACCCTAGCTATGCAAGATGTTTATTATTTGTGTTCTGCTACTGGATAAAGCAGAGAAGGCAATAGCAACCCATCCAGTACTCTTGCTTGGAAAACCCCAAGGACAGAGCAGCCTGGTGGGCTGCAGTCCATGAGGTCGCTAAGAATCAGACACGACTGAGCGACTTCACTTTCATTTTTCACTTTCATGCATTGGAGAAGGAAATGGCAGCCCACTCCAGTGTTCTTGCCTGGAGAATCCCAGGGACGGGGGAGCCTGGTGGGCTTCCGTCTATGGGGTTGCACAGAGTCGGACACGACTAAAGTGACTTAGCATGACTGGATAAAGCATATATGGGATTTCTCTGTATTCTTTATTAACATTTCATTTGTATCTCTAACTAACTATCTCAAATCTAGAACTTTTATTAAAACCAACAAAACAGGAAAGCAGTGATAACTTCACAGTGCCTACAGAAAGTAGTTCAATCTCCGCAAAATTCTAGTAAGGGCTTTTAGAATATAATATTTGCACATATATTATCCTCATCACTCTTACTTTCTTTGCTTCCCCTCCTTACCTCTACTCTATATTTCAATATTTCATGCATGTTAAACTGTAAAAGCTTTCTTGCATCACTCTTGCACCTGACTAGAGTGATTTTTGATTATGTATCCATTCCGTTCCGTTCAGTCGCTCAGTCGTGTCCGGCTCTTTGCGACCCCATGAATCGCAGCACGCCAGGCCAACCTGTCCATCACCAACTCCTAGAGTTCACTCAGACTCAAGTCCATTGAGTCCGTGATGCCATCCAGCCATCTCATCCTCGGTCGTCCCCTTCTCCTCCTGCCCCCAATCCCTCCCAGCATCAGGGTCTTTTCCAATGAGTCAACTCTTCGCATGAGGTGGCCAACGTACTGGAGCTTCAGCTTTAGCATCATTCCTTCCAAAGAAATCCCAGGGTTGATCTTCTTCAGAATGGACTGGTTGGATCTCCTTGCAGTCCAAGGGACTCTCAAGAGTCTTCTCCAACACCACAGTTCAAAAGCATCAATTCTTTGGTGCTCAGCCTTCTTCACAGTCCAACTCTCACATCCATACATGACCACAGGAAAAACCATAGCCTTGACTAGACGGACCTTAGTTGGCAAAGTAATGTCTCTGCTTTTGAATATACTATCTAGGTTGGTCATAACTTTTCTTCCAAGGAGTAAG